>JASSUY010039614.1:0-99092 GCA_032466535.1 Forpus xanthops | reverse complement strand
AAGTAAAATACCCCTCTCCTTCAGTCCGCCAGCCTGAAGAACTCTGGAAGGTTAATACACTGGAGTTATTTTCATAACTCAGAAGGCCTATTGCTTAAAAACAAAAAAGTATCTCAGCAGATGTCTAATTCTTAAGGGCCATTTTTGAGTCAAAAATATCTGACAAGATGGGGCAGTGTGGGGTTATAGACCTATTCACTGAATGCAGAAAGGTAACAAACATAGATTTAGCATCCTTGAAAGGGCAATGGATAGTGTGAATATTTTTATAAGTGTCCCTCTATTTGCTTTCTTGTATAGGGGAAAGCCCAGTGGATCAGCTTTTATAAAAGGAAGTAAGTTTAATATGTGGTACTAGGTTTTTTAAGTAGTGGGTTGTGATACAGGCTTCATGACCCCCTTATTTACTTGACCCACCCAAACTCAGCTGCATCATTTATGTTCTATGGCTTGATTTGGAATGTTACACAGTTTAGGACAACTTCAGTTTACATATTTCTGAGTACTGGCAATTTTTGTCTTCCGATTGTGACTTTAGACCCTTATCTCATTGTGTTCTATAGCTTTACTGTTGAATGGAGAGACACTGAGCTGAGGTCTTCAGAGAATGCCTGATCTGTTATTGACTGTAAAAGTGTATTTAATGGTTATGCGTTAAAAAGAATGAAAGGTTATTTCCTCTAAAATCCCTGTGCAGCAGAGTAAATCAGATAACTGGAAGTCAGACAGTGGGTGGATTCCTAGACGTTATTTGTAAATACTATGTTTGACTATAGAGAAAGGAAGATGACTCATTCTGGAGTCCAGAGGAACAAGATGGACAACAGGGGTTTCTCCCATTTGAACCCCACCCTCCTCCAGATAAGGTCATTCAGGTATACACTTATACATATATATATACATACACACACACAGAGGACATACTAGCAGCAGTAAAGCTGCAATGATGCCGGCTGCAGTACAGGCCAGACACCCAATTTAGGCTCCAAAAGCTTCAATGATTTAGCTGCTCTTGGGTCTCTGAGCCAGTCTAATTGTATTTAGCTGGACTCTCCCTGCATGTGCTGCTGTTGCACCCCTGAAGCAGAGGAACCCTTCCAAATTTAATGTCTCCTCCAAGAGTCTGTTTTGATGATATATGAAAAATAACTGCTGGTTTAAAAGGCCATTTTGCAACCTGACTTTTTGAAAATCCTGACACGCCTTTAAAATCTGGAACTGTGTTCGTGATAGAAGCGGCCTTGAACTCTCTCTGGGCAGACCGCTTTCATATCCTCTTGGATGGAACACTTTCATATCCTCTAAGCTCATGTATTTCATGGTAATAAGCTGTGGGATTTAACTGTGCTGAGACAACATGCCTGCTCTTTAACCTAGAAGAATAAAGGAGAGCTTTCCAAGCAAAAATAGCTAACATAAAATGGTTCACATGATACTTGGAGCTAGCAGGGCATTCACTTCTCTGCTGTTGGGTGGAAAGGGGAAGGGATTCCAAGAAAGCAAGCCTACAAACACAACTGCAGGAATGGCTGGGTCAACTATGACCCTTGGGAAGTCTTCTGGCCCTGGCAGCTCACCAGTCCATCCCAAGACCTGGTTCAGGAAGGGCTCCTCCACCTGCTGGGAAGTGACCCATTACTCCTACTGCCCTAAACAATCTTGAAGGCAAAGCTCATCAGCAACACAAGGAGCATGGGAATTGAAGGGCAGGGAGAATGAGTTAGGACTTTTGTTCCTTTCTCACACTGATCATGCTTGTTCATCATAGGCGTGGAGAGCACTCAGAACTCAGTTCTTTTACTAATCATAGCAATAGTATAAGTGCTAAAATGGAAAGCAATTTTAAAGCCACTTGTTGCAGAGGCTGTTCTCTTTTCTAGCATGCGCTGTGCAGGCAGGATCTCAGGGCCCACCTTCACCATTCTTTTTACATTTCAAATGAGGGAAAATTAATTTTTTCTTCTACTTGTCAAAGAAAATAGCAAGTATGCTTTGGGGAACTGAGGAGACAATGAAGTACCATTTTTAGCAGCCAGCATATCCACTCCTTTCAGCTAAAAGATTCAAATCTTTATAAATAAAGATTTTATAAATTCAGATCTGAATAAAGATTCATCTTATCATTGAAAGAATTTAAACCCACTTCTATCATAGCCAATATAAATGTCCCCCTGAGGCAAAGGGAATACTGGGAGAAAATTTGCTCCTCCACAGAACAGTAGAGATGAAACTTGGGGACAGAAGTATCAAGAGTTGGGAAAGCAGAAGCATGTATTTGTTGAGGTTGGCTCCTGTTTGCTAATGAGACTAGTTTTCTGTAGCATCCTGAATTTAGGCTATTGAGCCTGGTGTTACAGCTTTCCTGTCAGGAGTAATCAACCAAAACATACACACATTGAACAATACACACAATTCAGACATGTATGCAATACAGTATGCATTATACCTATGTTACCTCAAATATGTAGGCCTGGCATTCAGCTCAGAGGTAGACCTGCAATTCGATGCAACACACATGCTTTAGTAGGGCATCTGTTTCTTTTAATATATTTAAACCCTTACCTTGCAGACAGAGGCCAGGCTTAGGTCCCTCTCTCATTGTTTTCTATCTAAAGCTGAAATGTGGGATTAGTTCCACTCTCCAAATTCAGTGCATAGCTAAGCTTACCTGATGTGACTTGAGAATAGCTACTCAGCAGGGAGGTTTGAAACCTAATAGTGGAACAGGAACAGAGAAACTAGAGAAACTCCCCAGCGACTACAGTGCACCAGTGTGTGAAAGCTAGAGCTGTCATTTCAACCACATGTCAGAGTGTGAGCTGTGGACGGGCTCTTGGCAAACACACACACACAGAGCAAGCTGCAATTCCAGAAGAAGAGGCTTGAATGGTATCAATAAGGGAAGGGTGAGAAGCTCAGAGCCAGCATTTTTGAAAATCAGATTGACTGTAAAGTCTGCATTTCAATGTTTGGGATGCCAGGCAGCAGTCTCTCAAGATCCATTTGGTTTTCCAAGAGCATTCTTTTTTTGTTTTCTAAGTGTTATGGCATAAAAAGGAAAAGAAAAACAGCAGCAATAGCAAAAGGAGATAGTCCAGCTTCAACTGCCAGAGGAAGTTGTGTCTGTTGCACCACAGTGCTCCACAAGTAGCTGTGGCTGTGTACCAACTTCTGTTACCCCATCCCCTTGCAGACCTCACCTGACACATCAGAGGTAGATTCAAAGTCAAATAAAGAGCATGGAAAAAGAACACACATAAGTGTCGAAAGCAGAGATGCCTTGCAGAAATAGGGGATTTGTTTCCTTACAGCCATGATCTCACCCTAGCCTCTTCTTCACCAAGTATGTGCATATCGCTCTTCACAAACATCAACATTTCTGTATTAAATCTGTCAACATGACAACCCAAACATCTCCCCTTCAGTGATATGCTCTTGCCAACAGGTCTTGGCTGCTGTGTGTGCCAGTGATTACAGCTTACTCAGAGATGAGGTGCTAGTGTGGATCCACACAGTCAAGGGAGCTGTGTCACTGATTGAGTGACCTCTTGGTCAGGAGCTCCCCACCAAGGTGCCAGGCTGCTTTCAGTGGGCTGCCTCCTATTGTCATCCTATCAGCCAGTGGTATTTCAACCCCCTTGCCTTACCTGGGTTGTCCTCCTTGCCTGAAATGAGATGACAAATTCAATTTAAGCGAAACACCCTCAAACACTACTTTGCATGACCCCAAAACAGATGCAAAGAAAATGTACCCCCAAACCTTAATTTGCCAAGATTCAACTCCATCCTGTTGATTTTGAGGCTAAGTATTTCTGAGCTGCAGCTGTGCGACTCGGCATCACCTCAAAACCCTAGCTCACACCAATGGGGCATCCTTACTGGAAGACAAAGCTCAGAACACCAGCACATAATGAATGCAGTCCAGTTCCCAACCCACAATATTCATTTCAAGGCCAGGATCTTTCAAACCCCCTCTGCTGAAACACATTACCTGCCAAACCTTCCCACGTGTTCGAGCTGGAACAATACCAGAAGAGTTGGTTAGAGCTAGTAAATAACATGGGGTGAAAACAAATTAGGTAGCAAAAGGACCCTTGAGAAATTAGGAAGAGAACTTTACAGCCTTTCAACTTATTCATGATTTACTAGAAAGCTGTAAAATGTAGCAGGCCTAAGAGCCAGCAAAAAATACTTCTAAGGCCAAAATACCGCAATTTGAATAGCTAAGTCACAGACTGAAAGCCCGGGGAAGTGTTTAAAGTAAGCTAGAAAGGAAACCAACACTCCCGGCTTCCCCCCACCCCAAACCTTTGATTAAAAAGGACACAAAAATGCTAATCTTCTGTGGTTAAGCACAAAGGCTTAAAGAGTGGCTGACAAACAACATGAATTATTCAGGGACAAGGCTACTGCTATTCTACACACATTGCTCTACAATAGGAGCACAAAGCCACACCAGCACAGTAATTTCTTTGGGTGTTACATTGGTAAATAGTTTCAAATAACCTCCATTAATTGCATCAACATGAGGTAGCCTTTATGGGTATTTAAGGATCCATACAGACTGTCAAAACCCATAGAGCCTGATCCCAACCTAAACTGAGCAGGTTTTATATATTACATGACTACAGTGGAGCAAGTATTACATTACGCTAAAGAGGTCTGCTCAGAAGCAGCCCCATTCTTCAATGTAATATTGGTCAAGCATCCAGGAGGGTTGAAGATCAATAATTACATGAAGCATTTAGAGTTTCTGTGTTCATAATCATTCCCAGCTTCCCTAAATCCAGAAAAAAAACTCATCTCCTTGCAGGCTAAGTCTGCATATGTGCAAACCCGTTGTTTGAGAAACAGGCTTTATGCACACCTATATGCATATGCATTAAACCAATTTCTTTAGCAAGAAAATGGAAGGAGGAACAAGCAGGCCTGCTTTAGAACTAAACGACCCCAATCTCAGACCACAGAAAGGAACCTGTGCATTAAACTAACTGTGCCTGTTTGGAGGGAAGCATGAGCAGCCTTCACAAGGCTACCCTTGTGACTAACCTCGGTAGTTTGAGATCTTGCTTAGAAGCATCGGGATTCCTTTGGCTCCACTGTATCTTACTTTGCCACTCACCTGCCTATCTCCTCCTGCTGTCCTATAAGCTCATTGGCTTGCTTGGCAGTTTGCTGCCCTGCAAAGCCCATAGAGGGAAAAATCTTTTGGCCTGACTGGGGCAATCAGACTAAGGGACTTATTAATAAGTTTTTCTGAGGTGGCTGCACATGGCCCAGCATCTCCAAAGCACAAGGTAGGGAGCGGAGCAGCAGGTACCCCAACACACATCAGACAATCCTAGGACTTACAATCCCCAGAGCACTAGCAATACAGCCCTACTAAGCAGTCCCCTAGGCCAGAAAGCCCCTTTATTGCCATTGATACCTACACAGCTGTGATAATGACCTCAAGGGAGACAACCTGGTGCTGATCTCTCAAGGAAAATCACCTGATGCAGCAGCACCTCAGGTTGATGGAGAAACCAATGTCGCAGCAAACAGCAGTGCTGTTAATGACACAGCTGTATGCAGTGATTTGGTTTCTGCCAGTGGGTTTGGGAAGCGATGGGAAGTCGAAAAGTCACAGAAAAGCTCCGTTACAGAAATTCAAAGGTAAAGCTCCCAATTAAACATGTAGCAGTCAAGCTAAAATTATAGGTGACAATTACTGTAACTTGATTAGGCACACTAGCAAATTCACTTCTCTAAATCACTTTCACAACTCTCCTAGGAGGTCTGAAAGATGTAGTATATGAGGTTCATTTAGTTTCTAATGTAGTAATTATCACTACTGAATAAAAAAAAAAAAAAGAAAAAAAAAATAGCAGTGACAAACCCAGGAAATAAAATTAGCACTCGAGGTTTTAATAAAATTTTTATGTGCAACCCCGTTGGTTAGAAATTGTTTAATCAATTTTATCTGGTTCACAGACTTTGTGCTGAGCTTTTGCTTCATGTTATTACAAGACAATATGCTGCAGCACCTTCTTAGCATCCCAAGCTGTGAAGCCTAAAGGCTATTGCTATCCAAAGCTGGTGCAAGCTCCTCTTTCAGTGGACACACAGTTTTGTTCACGTGCTGATGGCTGTTTTCAGGTTATACAGCTGGACATAAGTACTGGTAACTCAGGAGCAGGGTCCAGCCTGCTCTGCATCGCTGCCCCAGTAGAACCTCTGCTGTAGGTGGTAGCTTGTTTCTGCGGTAGCAGAGGTATCTAGTGAGCTTGATCAGGTTGTCAAGCTATCCATGTGTAGGAGACACTGTCAGTCCTTTCTGAAGGGGCTTCATGTTACAGGCTTCGGAGTAACACTGAGAGATACACACCTCAGCCTCTCCTGGGTCTCCAGGATGACGAGTCTGCGATAGGCATGCAAGGAGTCCAGACCAGTGGTTTGCTCAGGGACAGTGGAGAGACATAAAGAAACTAAGTTGGTGATCCATAACTACTGGCATTTCTGAGATTTTCCTGACTCATGTGTCCTCAAGCTCCAGAGCATCAATGGAGAGAAGGCTGAACTCAGATTTCCTGTCCTGCAACTTGCAGGGTCACTGCCTGTATAAATCAAGATGAAGTGGTTTGTTTCTGTTTGCAGACCAGGTCGATGTCAGTAGAAGTTGCAAATGTGTTTATTCGTATCTAAAGGAAAAAAAAAGCGTATTAGAAGGATTCCTTGATTGTTTCAGTAGTTCTCTTATTTAACCTAAGAAGTCCATCTCCAGTGTTGAACAAAATTACTCTCACTGTCAGGCTGCTTCAGATGCTCACTGAATTGAAGTGTGCCACTGTGAATTCCTTAGTGGCATTTTAATTGGGTTTGGTACCATTCAGAAACCCAATAAAGGAGCATGGCCAGCACTGACAGAACTATGAGCAGCACTTGCCTGGCTTGCTCCATTTCTGCCCATCAGAAACCTTCTCCTGACAATGGATTTAGCTCCGCTTTCTCTCTTTGCTGTCACTGTCTGGCCAATCACACAGAACAATACATCATCCAAGTTGGTTTTTTTCATCTTCTGTTTGCAGTTTGTACACTAATAATTCCTGCGTGGCCCAGTGGCTAACATGTAACTTGGTAGCCCTCCAACCGATAACAAAACCAATAAATATTGGGGTGTCATCATAAACAGAGCCCATCATTGCAGCCTTTCAGTACTTAAAAAGAGCCTGTCAGGAAGACATGGGAAGACTTTTTAGCAGGGACTGTTGCAATAGGACGAGCGGTGATGGTTTTGAACTAAAAGAGGGTGGTAAAACACTGGTACAGGTTTTCCAGAGAGGTGGTGGATGCCCCATCCCTGGAGATACTCAAGGCCAGGCTGGATGTCCCTGCTCATTGCAGGCGGCATGGATAAGAGGACCTTTGAAGGTCCCTTCCAACTCAAACTATTCTATGATTCTGTGATTTGATGATTAAAGCACTACAACATGATAATCTGAAGTGAGAGAGTAGCCTGCTGCCCAGACAGTTAATGCAACTGTCTGAAGTTGATTTATTTCAAGAAAAAAAAAAATGCCTAAGCAATATTTTGCCCAGCTGCATGTTAGATTGGATATGAGGAAGAAGTTCTTTACTGTGAGGGTGCTGAGGCACTGGAACAAGTTGCCCAGGGAAGCTGTAAATGCTCCATCGCTGGTGGTGTTCAAGGCCAGGTTGGACATAGCCTTGGGTGGCATGGTTTAGTGGGAGGTGTCCCTCCCATGGCAAGGGGGATTGGAACTAGATGATCTTAAGGTCCTTTCCAACCCTAACTATTCTATGATTCTATGTGTGTATGGTTCATAACATGTCCTGAAAGTCTTCTGAGATGCAGCCAGCCACGTGGAGCCGGCTTTGCCTGACCTGTGAGGATTGCTTTGCTGTCAGCTCCTCCTATAGGGTGCACACCCTTCACCACATCTCCCAACTGGCCTGTAGTGGTGGAGGAGATTTCTGCCTGGGGAGCACTGCATGGGGCCCATGTTCCACACCTGCAAAGGACGTTCACAGGTGAATGCATCTCCAAAATCCCACTTCTTGACACAGCCCGTTGCCTCTTGGTCTCTGCCATGGTTTTAATGCTAACCCCACTGAAGACTTTGCAGTGGGTCAGTGGCTGGACTCACACCATGGCACAGCAGGCAGGAGGCTCTGTAATAGTGCAGCCAGCACTGTCCAACATCTCCCAAAGCCTCTTAGGACCAAGGGTCAAAGATGCAGGGTGCCATGAGTCATCAGTGATCAACTGGCAGCTCCTCAGAAAACATGATCGCTGTAACCAAGCGTCCAAAAATCCCCGTGACCTTCACAGATCCTACACTTTGCTTTCACCTGTCAATGCGGTCCCAAAGCCATCGAAGGCGTGACAAAATGATTAATTAAAGCCCAACTGGAGATAGGAGTTTTCTGTCTTGATTTTTTAAGTTGGAGCCTGTGTGTCATTTTGACACACTAAACAACTGCAGTATATAGATCCTCGCTGCAATTATTTCTGACAGCCCATATGGATGCTGATTGAGCCTCAGCGAAGGAGAGAGCAGAGGAAAGCTGTCCTCGAAATATCCGGATGCAGAGAAACACTTCGCTCGGAGCTGGCAGCGCTGCTGGGATCCGAAGGCCACTGCTGCCATCTGGTGTCACTGTCACTTGGTGGAGGAGAGTTGGGACGCTGCAGGCTGAAGTTGCGTTCGCTCATGTTGGGTAAATGAGGGGTGACTTAGTCCCAAACATTGAGGAAGGACAAAGTCTTCCCTGGCAAAGGACAGCTCTGCACATCTGAGCTGCTTCTCATCCATCTCAGTCTGAAAGGAACCAGCTTGTGTTCTTGAAAGTAAGAGACGTAAGAAAGGAGAAGAAATTGCTTAAAAGGCTTTTTGTGGAAAGGAGACACAATCCAGCAGTGTGAGTTTACAGATCAGCAGCTCTGCCATCCTGCTCCAACAGAGCCATGGGATGCTGCTTGTGTTGAGGAGAGGCTTGCAAAGCTACAGAGCAGAAGGGGAAATTTGGGTCTTGGGAGTTCAAACTGGAGCTGTGTGAAGAGGAGGAGGCAGTGGCTCAATCATGACTAGGTCTTCCAAGCCTTGGTCTTGAGTAGCTTTATGTATGACGGCAACGTTCCCTTATGCTGAAGTGCATTCTCATTGAGGGAGGGGAGCCATTTAGGAGGGAGGACAGTTCTTCCACAGCCATTTGTTATTCAGTGTTTTTCTGATGCATCATTTGTCTCTCCACACAGGTTTACCAGCAGGTGCCAGGTGCCCTACAAACCTTAGCTCTCTAAGCACAGCATCTCTTCCTCTAAATGACAGCATTCATGCAAACAACCCCTGCACTTTTACAGCCCCAGAGGCCAGCCCTGCTCCCTCCTTCATCATGAGATAAAGGCAGCAGTGAGGAAATAACAATGATTTGATCAGCTCTCAGGATATTGAGCCTCAGTTTAAAAAGCGTACAATTTCTAGTGTCACACCGTTACATTTTCAAAGCTAATTTAACTCTTCCATTTAAAAAAATGAAAACATATTCAAATTAACATACCCAAAAGATATGAAAGGGGGAAAAAAACGCCTCGTTGGAGAGTAGACATGAGATGCATCCATAATTTCCCATCAGGCTACAGTTCCCCTAACTGACCATGACAGTCAGAGATGAAATAGAAATTTCTCTATCAAACAGGAGCACAAAGGAGGGCTGACCTTTGATCAAATGTGTTTGTAGTTTTGACAAGGAAATTTGCATTAGAATAATTTATGCTGGACACTTACAGGAGAAGTTAACTCCCAGCATGTAAAGGAAGAGAGAGGTCAAACCATCCTTAAACAGTCTGTCAGATGAAAGCTGCTCTCTCCTCACTGCAGAGCTATGTGAAGTTTCAAGTCCAGGCTCTCTTTCTGAAATCACAATTGCTGTGGGTTTGTGATGCTGTTTTTCAAAGTGGTGTTTATGCAGGGGTGAGAAAAACCTGTTTCAGGCAAACAAAGCCTTTCTCACACAAAGAAAACCGTCTTCTAGCATAGCAGCAGAAGGCATTTAAAAAATCAAATAGCACCACCAGTTCATTATAATATTTAAGCTACAGGCTTGGCTGATCCTTCTTGTTTTCCAGGAGGAGAATAAAGGAAGGAAAGCAGGATGGGAAGTGGGGTCTTGGTCTCTTTGACCCAGAGCAGTGGTGTGCAAGGGAGCTGCAGAGGGGCAAGTGCTGCCCTGGGGCTGATGGCAAGAGGCACCACTTGTCTTCTGGCTGTGAGGTGGCAAGGTTTGAAATGTTCAGCCAAGAAATAGCCATGGAATGAGGTGTTTTGAGGTGGTTCCATAAATAAGGGGAATTTGTGGAAATCCATAAGAACAGGGAGATTTGGGGTTTATCAGGAAAATCACTGCTGTTTATTTAAGCTTTTACTACAACTGCACAATAACAGTTATTTTCATACAGGTTTTTACAAAAGGCCCCACAGTGTGAGCTAAGAGATATGACAGATTCCTTCAGCAGACGAAGCCCTCCCCAATACATGTGATAACCTCTTGGGTTATCTCCTTCCTTCCTTGCACTTATTTCTTTAATAACAGATGCTGTGGTTAGAGAGCTAAGGTTGCCCAGTTTTCTCATGTACACAGTTTTGCAGCCCTCAGTTTCCCAGTAAGGACTGCAGGATAGGGATGGATTTTGGAAGCTTCCAGGTCTCCTTTGCCCAGGGTCCTACTGTGGTTTATCATTGCAGTAATAACCAATTGCATGCCATGGTCTGTTCACAATCCCAATCACATTTAGTTTGTTAATTAAAGAGATCACTGAAGATCTCCTTCGTTTTCCCAAAGGGCTGCATCTCCCTCTTTTTCTTCTGCCTATTAACTGGAAGTTAAGCCCTATTGCTACTCGTCCACAGGGAATGGTACCCCCCGTCTGAGATTTAGGCTGCGCGATGCCTGGTGCATCCTGGGTCTGTCCAGGAGAGGTCAGTGAGCACACACACACACACAGAGCCCACAGTCAGCAAATCTGGCAGTAAAACTGTTCATGTAATGAAATTAAGGGTTTGGCAGTTTCAGGATCCAGCAATGGGAGGCTGAAATATCACCCTCCGATGCCCGAGGCTGCTACCAGAGTCAGTGCAAGCTCTCCCTTTGGGAGATGCACCAGCATGGTTGGATCCAGTCGGTAGCTGATGGTGGATAAGAGCCTAGAAATCCCTCAGGATGTAATCCCTGGACCAGCAGCTGCTTCAGCCTTTCCCACCCGCTCAACTGGTTATCCTCCAAGATAGAAATTTCTCCTGGAACTATGCAGAAACTGGGCTATAAAATTTAAGTGCACAGTCCTGCAAGGGCTGCCAGCCCTGGAGCTGAAAATCTCATCCAAAAGTGCCAGGAGCCAAGTACCTTTGCAAAGCAAAGCACTGAACCCTTTGAGAATGCTTTGGTTGCAGGTGAGACATCTCAAACTGACACATTTTCCATTGGACAATCTCTCTGCCTCCATCTCTATGTCATGGCTAATTGACTTGCAAGCAACCAAACATCCAATGCTCCATAATGGTCACCATGGCCTCCATGCTGCAGGGACACAGTGACACCAGGAGATTGCCCTCCAGAGAGGGTGGGAGTGGGAAGAGAAACTGGGCTGGGGTTTTATAGCAAAAGCTAAGTAGCCAAGGTTTCTGTGCTGCATCTGTTCCTTGGAGTCACTAGTGTAATTCTTGGTTCAATAAATTTTATGGATTTTGAGGGCTCTCCATAAGCCCAAAACATCTATTTCCTGAACCTATTATTTCAAATATTCACACATGGTTTCCTCTCACTGTGGTTTGAGCTTTAGTTATAGATTTCTTCTGTTGTTTTGTATAGTTCTAGTCCCAAATCCTTCAAAATTGTAGGAATCTTTTAATAAACTTCAGGTTGAGTCAAGCATACAGTTCAGTTATCAGCAACACTATCAACAGAGGCCCTTCCTTTCAGCATGGGGCCCTGTATAGGATAGTGTTACAAATATCAGGTTGACCCCTTAGCATATTCAGGTAATGGATCATAGATACATGCTGATAACAGGAACACACACATACTTATCCTGGGGACTGCCAGAATATTGAATTATTGTTCAGGAATTGAAATGCTTCTGCTGGGAACAGGTGCCCAGCTCAAATGCTATCATGGCATTTAGGTTAGGAGAGGGACAGCTTACAGACAAGTAATTCCCAGCACCCAGAAAGAAGGAGACTGGGACTTGTGACTGAATTGAAGCTGGATTAAGTCTCAGGAGGATGTGTGTTGTGATCCCCAAGAGCAACACAAGGAGACCTGCCTTGGCCGTCCTCTTTCTGCTCTCTTCGTGCTCAGAGACTTTCATCAAGCAACTTCAGCTGCTTTTCCTGCTGCTTGGAAACCAGGAGCATCTCGTTTCAAGCATATATTATCTGAGCTCATTAAAGCTATACCATTTCATGCCAGCAATGAATCTTGTTCTCAGACTCCAGCTTTCAGAGCTGCCATGCAAGAAAGAAATACAAGCCCTAGCGCACCTGCTTCTTTACCCCAGGACAGGGGGGTTTATCCTATCCCCTCTGTACAGGGATCCCAAGATTGTGTCTGGAAAAAAACCCTCATTCAGCCAAGCCTTCCAGAAACCCCAGGTCTGAATTGGTGAATCACCTTTTATAAGTGTGGAAGAATCTTCACCTGAGGCCTGAGCATGCACAAGGATGAAGGAAGGCACATCCTGAGCATCCTGAATTGCTGCGGCTGATTCACTATCATAAGCAAAGAGAGAAACATCAGGGGGAGGAATTACTGCAGCGCTTGG
Source organism: Forpus xanthops (assembly GCA_032466535.1). Taxonomy (NCBI): domain Eukaryota; kingdom Metazoa; phylum Chordata; class Aves; order Psittaciformes; family Psittacidae; genus Forpus; species Forpus xanthops. Next base: position 86,272 of record JASSUY010039614.1, on the reverse strand, counting down.
AAGGCAGAGTCCAAGTTTAATGGTGAAAACTTCTCCATAATAAATGCATTTCCACCCTGGTTCCTGACTGTGGAGCTAAAAGAAGCCAAAAACGGCTCATGAATTATTACTTGCTGGCCTCTGTGACCAAGAGATCTTGCTGTTGCAGGAAAGCAAAACCATCTGGATCACAAGGCTGGGAAGGGTGAGGCTACCCAAGGCTCGGGCAGCATTCTGACACAAACCATATAAAGCCACAGGAACAGAAATACTAAAACCTCAACCAAAACCTAAAAAACACCAACAAAAACAAACCCAGAACAAGCAGTGCTTCATTGAAGATGCAACCAACCAAATTGTGTTTAGGACATGGAGCAAAGTGTTTCATCTGAGGTTGGAAGCTGTAGCTGCAGTGCTTTAGGGACATTGAGCAATGTCACAAGCAAGAGCAGGCAGTGGCTGTTGTGGCCAGTGGTTGCCCTTGCTGGAGGCTCCTGCACAGGCTGTATTACATCATGTTAATTAGGGAGCAGGATGCCAAGTCATTGAAATCCAGATGTTCAAATAACACTCACACACATAGCCTCAGCCACTGGTGGTTTACAAAGCAAGGAGCATGGCAAAAGCAAAGCACTTGTGTCAAGAGTGACAGGTCAGAAATCAAAGAGCAAATTTCTCAGGCAATTTGTACTATTTGCACTCAAAAAGCAAAGTTGCTCAAACACCAGATTGTGGCTGAGAGGGAACGGCATCATTGCTGGAAATACAGTGCAAGGAGCTGATGGGGAAGCAAAGAAAAAGGTGACTTTGAGAGGATACCCCAGAGCCACCCCCAAAGTCTCACGTGCACACCACATGCAGGTACAGTGTGCTGGGCACAAGAAAACATGTCTGTCAGCAGCAGCTCTGAGCTGGTGGCAGCAAGCTCAAAGCAGTTTAGTTTTGGTGGTGAGATGACCTAGCTCTCAATAGGTAAATATTTCACCCTAGGGAGGTGCTGTCTGCTCTCCTCCCCAGCCCTATGACTCTTTGTGGTTTGGTTTGCAATCCAAAGCCGTAGAAGCCCTGAGTGAAGACAGAGGGATCTCTCCATCTTATTTCAAGTACAGCCTTCTGTCCCCGTAAAAAGGTCATCATAAATCCCTGCAGCGCTGGGAAGAAGCACATTAAGTTCACAGGAGGTGGAAGGAAGCAGGTGGCCTTTCTGGCCTGGCCATCCCTCCCTCCTTCACCACCATGAGAGGGGACAGCAAAGCCAAGGCAGTGTCAGAGCTGCTTTCATGTCCTGCCAGAACAGTCCTTTCAGCCTCAGCTTTCTCTGGGGAAAGGGTGGTGAATGGAGGGGCCCTTCCAATTCCAGCACCATTGCTGGAGGCAGGACTGGGGCTCAGCATCCCTTGGCAGAGCTGTGAACCTCTGTTGTCCTCATTCCATCCCCTCTCGCCACCACTGAAAGCATTTCATTTTCCTTGCCTGGATGGTCCTTAGCTATATCAGTTCTTTCCCTTGCACAATTAGGAATGCGGCCAGAGACTATCATCACATAGAAAAGGTTCCAAATGGTCTCAAAAATGCAAGCTTTTCCAGTGCACACACCCATAAACACTGGTTGAGAAGAGCTTCATTATTCCAGAAAACATTCAGGGACACATTGAAGCCTGTGCTCTCCTGCAAAGAGGCCACGCTCTTAGAGCAAAACATGGAAAGATATCACCTGCTTCATGGATGGTATTTGCATCCATGAGCTTAGACAACCCTCAGGCTCTCATCCTGCTGGTGCACACCACAGATATCCTATTCATTGTACAGGTCAGCTGCAAAGGAGGGAAAGCATTGGAAAACCAAACCAGATCCATTCTGTAGGGAAAGCTGGCACATTCCTCATGCTTTGCGGGAAGTGGGTTCACCTGGAGGAGTGCAGAAAGCTGAACCCCTGCCAGAGGAATCATCTGGTAAACTTCCTAATGAATATTTCTGCAACACAAAGTCTCTTTGTGGATTTAAATTAATCTAAAACACATTCATTAATTCATAGCTCAGAATTGGATTATATTTTGTTGCTGACCTCCATGTTGTTTGGCTGTAACTAGATTTCCCCTAAAAGGCAGCAGCGCTATTTAATCATAATGCCAACCTTTGGATCTACTTCAGCAGCAATTACCCTGAGCTTTGACTTTGATATAATTTATATTTCAGAACACATCATAAATAATTCTTTCTTCTCCTTTCACTATGGCTGTGTGAATGTGTCCGAACCCATGGAAATATGAATCGCTGCCTATTTATTCTATTCAGGCTGAGTGATTGACTGCTGCTGCCCAGCCACATGTCCCCGGCCACCCACTCTGCCCTGCGAGGACACTTTCATGTTCTTGTGGTGTGAGATGAGCACTGTGTGTGCTCACCATAGAGCTCCATCAGCAATGTCACCAGGCAGAGTGGCCCTGGAGGTGCTGCAAGATGGACCACAGCCAAGCTGCAGACCACAACTGTGAAGCCCTGGGTGGAGGTCATGTCACTTCCCTTTCCTGGGATGACCAAACGTACTTTAAAATGGAATATTTACTATCCAAGCTACTTGTGTAATAACCACACATAGAATCCTAGAATCATAGAATAGTTAGGGTTGGAAAGGACCTTAAGATCATCTAGTTCCAATCCCCCTGCACTTACCCACTAGACTTTCTAGGACACAGCCAGTCATCCCATGTCCAGTTGATGGTGGTAAGTTTTCTTATCCCTTTTCTGTTCATTTCAATAAAACAACAGTTTTTAAATGGAGACTGGTTCAGTCACTTGCTTAGGTATAGAAAATGGACAAGTTCAGTGCAAGTTTCAGTTTCAAAGAGCCCAAGAACAAAGTCTGAAATTCCTCAGCATAAAATTCCCAACATCCTAATAAATTTAACCCCAAATCACCAAAAATTCCATGAGATTTCTGCTGTTTTGGATCCAAGAAAATCCCATGAAGCAGTTTTGCTGTTTAGATGCATAGGAAGCAGTACTTTGGGTTCCAGACAGGATTGTTAATTCTCTTATTCTCTATGAAATTCAGGGAAAAGATCAGTTCTGAGTTCCACTTATGGCCACTTTGTTATTCAACCAGATTTGATGTTGGCAGCAATGACATGGGAATGAGCTCAGCTCCTTCACACATAACAGGTATTGCCAGTGTCACTAAGCAAACACAGCCCAAATCCTACAAACACCATAAACTCTTCATAAATGCCTCAAGTGCTGGCAGCATGCTGAGAAACAGCAGTGGTAGTTACAGAGATGCAATTAGCAGGAGAGGTAACGTACTACAGCAAATCTGGTGGCAATGGCACATTTAACATTAGTGCGTTGGCACCAGCAAGGGAGTGTGTACTCTAATCATGCTGAGACACACTGTGCATGGTAGAAACACCATCTGAGTGCATAGAGGGGTTTGCAGGTCTGTATTCGTGAGGAAAAACAATAGTAAAGGTGCAGCATGAGCTCAGTCACGCTGTGCTCTTCCAGCTGCTGAAACCAGGAATCATTTGCTGTCAGTGAAGTGCAAGGATTTTAAATGTATGTGTCAAGAGTGGGAGGGGGGGGGAAAGGCTGCAGACATCTTAAATGTACAACCAGCAAAGTTGGGTCTTCATTAAAGCAGTGGGTTTTTTATTGTTATTCAGTTTATTATGGATGAGTTTGACCAAAGACGATGGCAGCATGCAGAAACAATTATGCGTTGATTTCTTTGTATTATTATTTTATCATAATGTCAGAACAAGACTGCAAATTGCTTCTGCAGGAGTCTTACGTAGCCTTGCAATTAAATTCAAGTTGCTTTCATGAGGAATGACAGCCCAGCAGTGGGAAAAAAAGCTGCAAAGCCAATGCTCAAGACTGTCAAAGCAATCAAATAACACTCGTTAACTTTTGCTCAGCAGCAAAACTTCGGGCCTCTCTCCAAACTTACTTCAGTCATCAGCTTTCCCAGTGCCATGCAGATGGAGGGTAGCAGGAGGATGGCTGATGTTGGCACTAACCAGGTTCAGGTTGTACCAATATGGTGCTTTGCTGTAGTTTTTGCATGCTCACGTAGGCTTCTCGAGCTGTCCAAAAGGACAAAGTGTGGGTATCTGCACTCAAATGTGAGAGCACACTCAGCTGTCTGTGTCCCCCATCCCTGGATGCTTCTGTGTCAGATGTCCCTAAGGTGCTCTGCATTGTGCTGGGGTAGGTGGAGAACATGCCCTTGCACACCAGTGTGGCAGCTAGATACAGAAGTGCCTTTTGCATTCTCCTACCAACAACAGATTTGCACCATGGGCTCATCCTGTTGACATCCACATCTAAATTGTTCACAGACTCCCTGTTCCAGTGACCATCTCTAAGTGCACTGAACAAGAGAGCTCCAGGCTCCACTGATGGAGAGAAACCAAAGTGCGTTTGTCAACCACGTCTTTATCCAAATTGAAGGCTTCACCTCAACAGATGCACAATAAACCTGCATGGTGAAGGCACAGCTTTCACAAATCTAGTACAAAAATGATGGCTTCACCCAACCCCAAAGTGTTGTTTCTCTCGTGGTTGAGTTTAAACTCTGCCTTTTGGCTACTCTGGGCTTGGTAGGTCCCAGATGAGGCAGCCCCAGCCATAAGCAGGGTTTGAAACCCTAAACACCTAAGCTCCAAATGTGGGTGTTTGAAAGGATGTAAGATTCCCGCAAACCCTTCATGTTGCTCAGCCTGCACAAGGGAGGACCTGAAATATGGGACCTTGGTAATGTTGAGATGACCCTTGTCTTTAGGGTTCAGCAATTTTTCATGGCAGCTGCCCTCTATCATATTCTGCACATTGGCCAGGGGGAACCAAAACTAAACTCTGTTATCACTCCAGGTGTGATGAATTACCACCTTTCATTGAAGAAGTGACCACCTCCTGGCTTCAACTAGTGATTCTGCATCATGTTTAACATTGTGCAGTTGGGCTGCTGGGTCAGGAACCGGCCCCGAATACATTAAGTGGGAGAGAAGTTATTAGTGCTCATCCCTTCAAATCAATATCCCTGTTGAAGCCAAGCTCCTGCTTCTCAGTTTAAACGTGGGTCCCACTGGGACAACAGTCCTGCCAGCCGTGCCTTTGCTGGCCACCTCAGGCAAGTTGCCCAGTGGCTGATGCTGCTCCGTCACACTGTGTAGGCTGGCACAACCCTCAGGAACTTCTCTCTCTCTCTCAGTAAAGAGCCTTTGAGTTAATAACCTGCATTTTTTCCATCTGATTATTCTTCATGGGGCCCCTTATACCTGAAGCACCATCCAGAGACAGTGGTGTGGCCCATAAATTTAATTACTAACCTTTAATTCATAGGTGGCAGAAAAAAGTTCTTCAAGCATCTGAGTTAATCAGGCTTTGCTGACAGTGGCAATCAATTGTTCAGCAGTCTACTTTTTTGCTTAATTACTGTTGGACTACATTGCGTTTTCAAAATGTCAAGCATCCTCTTTTAGAAACGCAATAAATCATTTCTCCACGGCGTGCAAGGCTAGAGGAGGAGACTGTTATTCCCTCACACTTGACCTTGGCTACAAGGAACAGAAATTGATCATTTACTGTAGCACTGAAATTATCATTTAAGGAAAAATGAGTCTCAACTAAGAACTTGAGCTCACTAAAAGGAAGGAGAGCTGCTTTCTGACCATGCTGGCATTGGGATGTGGCTCTCTTAAAACTCCTCTGTGACTGAGGCACCATCTGCACTGGGAATGATCAAGTATCAGAGTATCAATTGCAGCAGGAACACACAAAGCACTTGTGCCCAGATTTTCCAGGGAGAGGTACCCTGATTCCTGTTCTATCAGGCCAGGATATTTATGCATCAACTAAAGAGTCATTCTAACCCTCTTGATTTCAAAAGGGATGTCTCCATGGAGCTGAGATAGGCAGAGAAGAGGCAGTTACTCCATGACACAGCTCTGTTGCCAGCACCTCATTGGGCCTGATTCTTCCCTAAGGGATTGATGCCAAAGGTAAGTCCATTCCCATTTGCCTCCATCTGTAGGAAGTAGTACACAACTTTTAATTGTGTGTATTTACAGCAGCTAACGCAAAAGAAATGTGCTTTCTGCTCAGTGCCCAGAGACTAAGGGGGTAGAAGTAATAAATGACATCTTTCTTGCTGAGAAATGTGAGGCATTTTCATCAACAAGACTGTGCTCAAGTCTGTTGAGAGCAGTGCACGGATTGTGGCTAGTGTCAGCCACGATGATATGAAGATAAAAGACATCCTCTGAGGGCGCTGCCAGAAATAAGAAGGAAGAGGCTGTGTGGAGAATCATATGGATCATATTTCCTTTCTCATTGTGTTTTAATAGAAAAGCTTTTTGCCTGCTCCCGAGAGTACCCATGAAAATTTCCTTGGATCCAGAGGTAGGATGGGCTTTATTGGCTTTTTTTTGCTTTTCATTAAACATATATGCATCCAGAAAAAAAAGCATTTTTCCCTCCTAGAAAGCATAGCTGATTCAAGCCGGGAGCCAACAGCAAACAGAATTGTGATCAAGAAATGAAAATGAAGCAATAAAATGCTTAAAATGCAATGAAACCTGCAAGGCAATAAAAAGGAGGAAAAAATGAAAAGGAAGAAAGGTACAAAAGAAGTCCCTAATCTTAATTAATGTTGCCATTTTCTTAATTCAAACCAGATTTACCTTTTCTTCCCATTATTGCCCGTGGTGTTGGTTTCATCAGTTCGACTGTGTTTGGTATCACTTGTTGGTTGAAACACGTTGGTTTAGTGGTCAGAAGAGCATGATGGGTTGGACCAGAGCTTCCCAACATGAGCCTGACACAAGTTTGCAGGGATCCTGGTCACCACCTTGGGGACGTGAGGTACATCCCTGCAGATCCCCCACATCCCACTTCCTCCTGGGACTCCAGGGAAGAATCCCAGTGTCAGATGAGCTTTCCTCTGTGTTTCCCCTCTCCATGGTGGCCCCAGTTTCTTGCCACCACCAGCAGATCCTCTATGGAGAAGAGCAAGCACAGCCACCCCATGCCCAGGCACAGGGGCTCAGGGGTCTATGTCCATCTATCTGTGCCATACAGACATCTTGGGCAGGGGCTTTGCTATTTCTCTTCGCTGTTGCCAGGGATGTCCAAAGGCACAGCACTAGAGGGCACTGCCTGCAAGCCTTCAAGGGACTTCTCTCCAGCATGTCTGTTGGGACACCCAATTCTGACTGTTCTCTAGCTCTTTCCCTCCTCACCTGTGTCCTTCCTGTAGGGAAAGAAGCGGAGCCAGCCGGGGCCGTTCATTCTGTTGGCTGCAGATGCGGTTGGCAGCACAGGATGATGTACCACAAACCACTTCTGTATAGCTGAGCTGAGGTGTTATCAGCATGTTTGTTGCAGGCACAAAGCAGTGAAATAACTGCATGCGTTTTTAGGCCAGAAGATGAAATCATGCTGGCGGGTGTCCAGGAGCACATGGGATGCAGAGCCATCTCCTTGGTGCCTGTGGGAGCAGTGCCCAGCTGTGCTTTGGGGACCTCACAGCTCCAAACCCTTTCTGGATACAGGCAGTCCAGTGAAAACAGCTCCTTTCCTGCTCATTCTCCTGTGCCAGGAGAATACCCCGTGGACTCATGTCTAGAGAAAGCAGCTGAATTCATTCAGATTAACCCAAACTGTGAGCTAAAGTCTAGAAGTAGAGTATGCCTCCACAGTACTGCCCTGTGTTACCTGGAGCATGTATCAGCCTAGAATATAGGTGACAGGAGAATTCATTCCCTTCTTTTGCCAAAAGCATCTCACACGGCCCAAGAGGAGTCGGGCTCAGCCAGCACATGTTGCGAGTTACAAGTCCTCATCAGCATGGCCGATGCTTTAATCTCTCTTTCTCTGTGCCAAGTCCAGTTGCACCAGCTCCAGCTTGCACCACAGCCCTTACAGGCTCCCTGGGTATCACCCTCTGCACCAAAAAGCCATCAGCCCTGAATGATCTGCTATGCAAGATAAAGCCCAGACAGAGCCAAACTCCTCCAAGCCTTGCTCTGGGGCCCTGTGCAGCTGAATTGACACTCCTGTGACTGATTCCTTCCAGCCTGAAGCTTTTTTGATGCTCTGCCCTAATGGAAAAACAGTTTTTCCACCTTTCAGATGCAAGCAAGATAAAAAATGCCTTCCTGGTTCAAAAAAACACATGGAACCACTGCCAAAGAATATGCATGTTAATAACATCTCCTTTGTATGAGAAGACAGTGCTGAAACGTCGAGTGATCTCCCCAGGATGCAAGCAATAGCCAGAATAGGGCAAGGAGATTAAAATAATCCTTAGGACCCCTTTCAGTTTTCATGCCTTTTGTAAAATAAATAAATAAGTACAAACCAGCAGTGTATCATGATGTCCCAAAAGCTCATGTATACACCCTAAAGGATTCCTGCTCCACAGTTAACATAAATCAGTTGCATTGGTAACAGGCCCCTGAGGCTAAGGTGCTATTCCTAAAATCAATCACTTATTTGAAAAAGTTGCAGGAAATCATTGTGTTTGGGAAGTTTGAAGGCTCTTCTCGTTGATCCAAAAGGGAATTAGACATTCCTCAGGGTGCACAAGGGAAAGGCACAGGTCCCTCTTTGCGGCCAGGTTTCTTGAAGTGCTTGCACACTGCAGGACTGTAAAACTGCGGCTTCAGTATGGAGGCTAACTTGTTTCAGAGCAGAAGGGCTTGGTGATGGTGGTAAGATACTTTCCTCACCAACCAGCTAGTCATTTTGCTGGAATCATGCTCAGGGATGCAGCGCAGCAGCTGCCTCCAAAAAAAAAGAGTACTTAGAATCATTGTTGACTCAGCTCCATAAAATCATAGAATCACAGAACCGTTTGGGCTGGAAAGAACCTTAAGATCATCAAGTTCTAACCCCCTGCCATGGATAGGGATACCTTACACTAAACCATGCCACCCAAGGCTCTATCCAGCCCAGCGTTGAACACCGCCAGCGATGGAGCATTCACAACTTCCCTGGGCAACCCATTCCAGTGCCTCACCACCCTTACAGTAAAGAATTTCTTCCTCAGATCCAATCTAAACTTCTATTTAAGTTTGAACTCATTATCCCTTGGCCTATCACTATAGTCCCTAATGAAGTCCCTGCCCAGCATCCCTATAGGCCCTGTTCAGATATTGGAAGGCTGCTATGAGGTCTCCACACAGCCTTCTCTTCTCCAGGCTGAAGAGCCCCGACTTTCTCAGCCTCTCTTCATATGGGAGGTGCTCCAGTCCCCTGATCATCCTCATGGCCTCCTCTGCACTTGCTCCAGCATTTCCATGTCCTTTTTACATTAAGGACACCAGAACTGCACACAATGCTCCAAGTAGGCTCTTATGAGAGCAGAACAGACAGATGGCTGAATCTGCTTTTTCTGGGAAGGTACAAGGGCTCTGCTTCAATGGGCCACTTTTGCTTTTCCCTCTAGAGAGAAGCAATGCTGCATTGAGACCCCATCAGCCTTTCCATGGAGCTGTAGGATGAGAGCAGCTTCAGAAATCTGTACATACTTCATGCTGATCTGCTCTTTCTTATGGTAAAAAAAAACCCTAAGAATAGCTGGCACTCCCTAAAGGGCAAAGGCACCTACTGTGCTTTGTGAGTGTCCATGCCACATCCCTGCACTCCCCTATAAATCTCCCCTATGGTGTTTGCAGCTCTTTCCCCAGCTCAGCCCTATACAAGGTCCCCGGGGCTGTGGCACTGCTATAGGGCACCGCACCACACAGCCAGATTAAAACCGGTCCCCTCCCCTACAGGGAAGGGAGTCCTGCACCCCCACAGGACAGGACTGTTCCTTAAGGCACTGAGCCACAATGCAAAGGCCCAGGACGTCCTTTTGGCTTTGAGTCGTTGAAAAGAGAACATTCCGAGCCCATTAAAAATAAAAGCAATAGTTTTTGGTGGCACTGCCATGAGATACTCTCTGTGATGCTCTTGCTGCAGGAAGAAACAACAGGATCAGAAAAGTCCTCATAGGAAGAAAGCATCCTCCTTTGGCATGGAAACGGCCAGATTCCCATGAGGACCAAACATCCAGCTCCTTTTCCACCTCAGGAATTTTGGCCAGAGGGAGATGAGCTCTGTGGACCACAAGGCTATGGAGGAGCAAACACATCCATGCACAAGATATGTAGGCTGTATGATGTCCGTGTGTTCCACACAGCTCCTGTAGGTACTGCTCCTCCTTCTCCAGTCCCCCCATCAGCTCTTGCTACCTCTGAACTCAGTCCCCCTGGTAAATAAGGTAAAAGTGAGGTGAGAACACTGAAAATGTCTGTAAAATGGATCAATTTCAGGATGCTGCAATGTGGAAATGACACTGAACTCGACTGCATTTATTTTTCAGAAACCAGAATTAGGTTTCCCATTTAAACTGATCTAATGAAAATAAACACATAAATATGGGGCTTTGCTTTGCAAATGTATATTTATAGAGTCTACCCTCCCACCCTTCCTCTTTGCCAGACTAAACAAGCCTATTTAGTGTCTTCTCCGACAGACTCCCCATTGCCTTCCCATTGTGCAGCTTTCCCATCCATCCATTTCAGCTACAAGTCTTTGAACATGGGTGACTAGAATCACACACAGTGTATGATTCTAGATAGTGTCTCACTCACAGCTTCTACATGCTTGTTATACACATCCCTTCTTCTCCTGGAAACACTTGACCTGTGGCATTCTCAGAGTGTATTTTGTCCATCATAGGTGCTCTGCAAGACTTTTTCCTCTGAGGTCCTCAACACATTTGCAACTGAAAATGACATTAAAGACTTTGGTTTCCATATTTCCCATTCCCTTGGTATCCTTTTGGCACCATCTCCCTACATAACAGTAACAGCTATGGAGCATAACTCATCATAGGCAAGGGTGCGACAGTAGGGTGCACTTGTGTGTGTTCATCTCCCAGCTCATGGAGACAGGCAGAGAGAGCCCTTGTTGTTCTGCCATGAATAATATATATCACAGGAGAGCTGCAGATGGACATACGATGTCCTCAGATTTGTCTTTATTAGGCAGAAATCACACTAGTTTGCCAAATCATGTCCTAACCCAGACTTCAGGTCTTGTCTTCCTTCTGCTGGCTGGCTGGACCCAACCACAGACAGAACCAAGTACTTAAACCACCCATCTGATTGCACTGGCTGTCTTGGGATCTCTCAGAATGTTCTAAGATAGGTGTACGTGAAAGAGGGAGAAGATATATGTGCAGCTATAAGAAAGCCCATGGCCTCCATTGTTTAATGGCCCTTGCAGTGGGCAGCACAGTATATTTTTACTCATTAAATCAAAGTGGCTGCTTCTTGCCCTTCAAGTCCCCAGAGAGCAACCATTCTCAATAACAACCAGTCCTCACAGACTCATTAAGCTTTCTTGAAGCTGTTTGCAGAGGCAGGGTGCTAATCTATGAAGATAAGAACTCAAACCTTTCACTATGAGGACATTTTTTACTACTTGCCTTGTGCTCTCCCTTGTAATTTCATCAAAGACCAAAGCTAAAAAAAATATCTAATCTGTCAGAAGAGCCAATCTAATCTATCATTATTAAACACTTTTATGGAGAAAAAGGGATTGCATTAAAGAGCTTGTGATTTAGCACATGAAAGAGATGGAAAAATGTCTGAAATGACAAACAATACAAAATCTGCTTTCCCAACAGAGCAGATTAGCTGGTGGCACAAATAAATAAGTACATACAGTTGAAACTGCTTAGATTTATAGCAAGAGGTGTAGAAAATGGCTGGGACTCTCCACTGATAGCCTTTTATGGCAAAAGTATGTTAGTGGACAGATATCGGAATGAACCTTCACCTACTCTGCAAGCTATCAGAGCAGAGTGTGATAGAGCAAACCTTGCAAGGTCTGTCACGGGGCCTTGAAATGATGTTGCAAGGTGATGGCTGCAGGGGGGGGTGCTGTTTAATGTAGGAGGCATGATGGTGAGAAGATCAGTACTTGTACAGTTAGTGGAGGAAAACAGGCTTTTCCAGAAGATCATCAAAAACAGGAAACAAAATCTAGCTTAAATGTCCCTTTGGAGCAAGTTCTCTCTTCAAGCAAAGACCTGGGAGAGGTGGGACTTCTCACTCTACACACAGAAGATTCTTTTGCTCCATCATTTCCACCTGAACAGGGAATATAATGGTCTTGCTGCAGGAGCTTTGGATGCTCAGTGGGTAGGGATTTCCAAGTCTGATCCTTGCACCCATGACCGAGGTACTCATTGAGATGCAGCCCATGGCCAACAGAAGGGACTCCATGTACCATGCTGAGCCCAGGGCTCTCTACTGAAAAAGGAGTCTTGTTTCAGCATGGGGAGACTTGTATCATCCCAGACAGATTAATTAGGCTTGGCAAATTTCTCAGTAATTAGAAACAAGATCAGTTGCCATGAAATAAAGAGGTACTGAATGATTTGTACAGGGAATGTATTTGTATTGCATGCCTTGTGTCCTGGTCACTGGCTGGGAGGGATCTGTGAAAGTCAGAGTCCAAAGCTCAGTCTTTGCATGACCGAGGCTGAAGTCAGCACTAGAATGCAGGAGCAGACCAAAGCCTTTCTTCCCTTGGCTGCAGCAGGGTGCCAGGGGCAGGACTGGGGCTGGCAGTGGGTTAGGTGAGCACCATCCTTTTCACTGCTCCACCATGAGCTCATGGGGAAGTTAACTCAAGCTTTACCACATGTTTGTTTTCAGGCCACCAAGACTCCTGGCATCACCTCTCTGTAGAGCAAATGCCGTCACATCCAGAAAGGGATACAGACCTTGGAAGTGCCTGAAAAGGACCAGGAACATGGACATCCCACCTGACAAGCAGGATCTGCGCCCTACCCCTCCACTGACATTCAGGCTAGAAAGCTGCTCTTCAGCTGTGCTGAATACTTCCAGATTTTCAGCATTTCAAGGGATATTTGGCAGGGATTGCTTGTACTTGATTTTATTTCAGATGCCATAACATTTGGGCCTTTTTATGCAGTTTTTGGCTGGTGTTGAAGCAATTTCTGTCTGTTTCTTCTTTCTCTTCCCTCCCCTCTGCCATCCGTGGTGGGAGGCTGACAAAAGTCAGTGACTCAGCCCTAGAAGAGAATGGAAAACTCCAACAGGGCTTTGAATCGAAATGCAGGCCAGGAGGGAGAGACCCAAGGGGAGGCTGGAGAAAGGGAAGGAAAGGGACTATAATGAGGAAAAACATGAAGGGCGCAAATAAGTGCTTTATACTGAATAAGTGAGCAAGAGCAAGTTCTTACAGGAAAGTCACTTGTACTCCAAAGGCTGGGCAAAGGTAGAATTTCCTTTATACGAGGAAATCCCAAACTATGGAGGAGACCTCATATTAAAATACAGCAATGGGTTTTAATGCCAGCCCAAGCTGCAAGTGTGCTTCTCCAGCAAAGCAGTGCTTCCTAGTGCATCCCAACCTTTCCCCAGTCTACCTGTGCTATTCAGCAGCAAAGACCAACCCCTTGCCTAGCGAGCTGGGAAGGTGTCCTCCAGCACCCACAGACACAGGCTGGTGCAGAGGACAACAGAGTCACTCTATCCAATGCACATCTGGTCCGCCTGCAGCCACATGGGTATGGGAAGCAAGAATAGTTAGGGTTGGAAAAGATATACAACCTCCCCTCCAAAGCTGGATCTGGCACTACAGCCTTAACAGGGGATGGCTCCAAACTCAAAGGTTCTCCTCCTATCAGACTCATGCCTATCACACAGGGTCTCCATAGGTTTTTCAGTCTCAGAACAGCTAGCATGCTACCCCTAGGACATGTAAGCACACCGTGGTGGATGTGAAGATATCGATGTTCTCCTAGGCTATCCAAGCACCAAATTACTCAACCATTTGTTGTTGTGGGTTCTTGACACCATGGAAGCATTTCAAAGGCAAAATTTGCCATTTTGGGGTTACGATTCTCCCTCAATGCCTTATTATGCTGAGGAAAGGCGACAACCAACGCATTGTGCTGGCAAACATTTCTCATTGCACTGGGTCCCTGGGTAAGCTGGGACCACTCTAAAGAGCTGTTGTCTTTTGCCTGCCACCACACCAGCGTAACATATCTCACACGTCCATGGCAGCCTACTCATTTCCCATTCATAAATTCCTCCGCTGAATAACACCAAAGAGTTAAGGCTCTGTCAAAAGGTTGCGTTATGGGAAGGGAAATTGGAGGGAAAAAATGGCTTTCAATGCAACGGGAGCATAGACAATACTGTTTTGTAACCGTGCCGTTTGATGTGCAATGACAGGAATTAATCATTATACTTAACAGAATTACTCTTTGTTATGTAAACTTTGTAAAGTCAGTCTCATGTGACCCCTTTCAATTAGGACCAAATTGTTTAAAACCGTATTCTTTCCGAAGGCGCAGTATTCCTAAGGATGGGTTGTCATGTCACCCTGGAGTACTCACAGCTGTGCAGCTCGACACCAAATGGACACCAAAATGCACAGAATTACTCTTTATTCTTCTAACAGAGTGAGCAATCTTTCTGCGCTTATTCTAATCTGGGGCTAACATTTGCTTCCCATTTCATTTTCATCAGCTCTGAGAGAGATGGATTTGGTTCTATAGGTTTCTCGTCACCTCAACCTGTGAGCACCTCAGGGGTGAGAACAGACGTGCATCCTGAGAGCCCCTTAGAGAAAAGGAAGCATTTTCCATCCACCAAGAGAGAACTCAGAGCAGAAAAGATGAAGGGCCCCATCTTCAGCAAATGGAAGTCATTGCATTAGTAGAGCTAATGTCAGGCAGAACATCTGTAGCAGGGCCAAGAAGAGGCTCTGGAGGACCATATTTTCACCCCAACATCTCAGCCTTCTTTCCCTCCTGGTTCCCATAGCCTCAAGAGCTGCTGCACCTCCCTATGCTGCCGAACTGCTTCACATGCACTATTTGACGTGGAAAGAGCTGGAAGCATCCTCTGTTACATCCAGAGATGCTCAGACTTTGTCATATTTGCTGTATTAGAACACAGAGCAATGTTCTTGCCAGGCTGGTGTGAGCACCACCTATTTGCTTTAGAAGCTGCTTGAGGAATCTAGACAGCAGCAGACCTAGGACATGCTAGGAGACAATTGAGCCACACTAGCTGGGTTGTATGTCCTTTGTGGAGATCCCATTTCACCTTTGCTGCCTGTGTTCCCACTCCAATCCTGTCCCTCCAAAAGGAACACTCATTACACCTCATAACCTCTCTCAACAGCATCAACCGGACCAATTTTTGTCCTCTTAGTGCTGTGTTAAGCTAATAGCCAGCCCTGATTGCTCTCACTGATAAAAGCATTTGCTCTTGGTGTTTTCCATGCATAATGCAACGTTTACACTCAGGTCCATGCATTTTCAAAGGGTGGCTTCGTGGCTTTAAGAGCCCAATCAGAAGATATGCCGCTTTGCTTTGAAAGGCATCGGGCAAACTTTGATCTTATGTCTCTGCCCAGCAACATCAGCTACATTAAGAGAACAAACGTACCTTGCCTATGGGAGAAGGTTAACGATCTGCATCCAGGGGTTTTCAAGTTGAGCCAAGCCATTATGTACATTCACATTTGTACAATCAAATGTGGTCAAAGACTGCAGAAGGACCATCACCCAGTGGCGCCTGCCAGCTGAGCTTTTCCTTCGTATGGTGCTGCTTGCCCATATGGACTTCCTCAACCTGCAAGTCACAACCATGACTCCAGTATGGCCATAGGACTGACTTATTACCACAATACAAAGTTAGGTAGCTATAGGGTGTGCAAAGGCTGGAGTTGCATCCCTGTCAAAGAGCATTACAGGGTAACCCAAGGACTAAAACCACCACAGTAGGTTTTTCTCTCCCCATGAGTGTATCTGAACATAACCCCCAGCCCCTATAGTGCCAGGTGAAAGGTGCAGAAAAACAGAGCCCAAGGAAATTAAGTGGGTACACAAAGGTGTCCAGGATGTCAGCGTGGCTCATGTCACAGCTGACATCCCCTGGGACACCAGCCTGGGATTTGCAGGATGCCATCATGGGATGGGGCCCATGCTCTGCAATAAACCACACTGGAAACCAAGACCCGTGAGCTGGAGTTTATTGAACAAGGGAGTCTGGAAGTATCTGCAGCCACTAATAATAGTGTCTTCCTCTATCAAGCTAATTAGCTCCTGGAGCAGTGAAATCATCTCTGGCATATACCTCTTGATTGCTGTGGCTCTATCTAGTGTTTCTATCAAGGCGTTTCTAATAGCTAATATTCACTGTGGTATTTCAATATGGGATTTACTCCCACTCTCTGCAAAATGGCCCTGTTTCAGCCTCAGGAAATAAAATAACGGCAGCTATCAGCACTGGTAAGAAGCTGAGAACTTTTATTGTCTGTTTGTGCCGGTCTTTTACATCATTTCAGTAGGTCTTTGTAAAAGGAAATCCTTCCTTGCTCCCTTGGACTGCATGTGCTGGGGACAGCCTATCCACCCAGGGGAGCAGACATTCACCACAGGCTCAGTGCAGTGCCCTGCATTGTGTGATGGGAAACTGCCTTGACTACTTTTAGCTTGACACTACCATGAATATACCCCTGCAACCAACAATCAGTGCTTTTGATTCCCTTGAGCCAAGGAAATCAGCCTCTTGGAGAGGAACCAAACTGTGTTCTTATGAAAGAATGAGGCTTCAACCCTCAAGACAAAGCCACCTCACAGCTGAAACATCAGACAGGAGGATGCTCTCTGTGCAAAACCACTTCTCAGCCTTCAGTATCTTCTCTCAATCCTCTTCTGGTCTCTTCATCTGCTATTGCATTTACAGACCTGACTACAGTCTTCATGTCAAACTACCAGCAAGACCTGACATTCAGCTAACCCTTCAGTGCCTCTTCTGAAGCTTCTGCTTTGTATCCCTTGAAAACCACTGCCTAACGGCAGTTTCTTAAACACATAAAACCCAATAAAAGTGTTTCTAGAAGTAACTTCTGCTTAGCACCGATGTCCTAACACCACCAACAGGTGACAACAGCACCAATATGACCTTTGTTAGAAGTAGATAAAGGTGCATGCACATACACAGGCTTGTGTGTTTAAAAGGCAGGTGATTTCTGCAGACTATTGTTCTTTTTCCTGAAATACCACCTGATTCTGTTAAATCCTCACTCAATAGCAGTAAAGCTTAGAGAAGATCAGTCCCTGCTCCCAGTGTTTGCAGTCACTGAAATCCAGAGAACAGAGCAAAGATACTGGAAAAATGCATCCCTTGGGTTGAGCACTGTTTCTCCCTACTCATTTCCCCCTTGAAACTCAGAAATTTCAGTGCCTGAAGGCAGTGCCTCAAGCTGGAAAAGCAGCAGTACAAGCATGTTTAACAGCAGCAATGCTCCTAAGAGCTAGGCCAGGCTTTAGGAGCAACCTGGCCAAAAAGAGACCCTGAGGATGTCCTGGGAAGATGTGTCCCATAGCTTGTCTTGGCTGTGAAAGGAACTTGACCTCCATCTGCAGCCAAAACTCCTTGACTGGGATGGAATTGATGGCAAAACTGTAGTTCATCCTGATCAGGGTACTTCTGCAGACCATTGCACACTGCTTGGTGAAAGCCCCCAGCACTGCCCGCAAGTTGCGCCAAGACCAGTTACATTACAACACACAACAGTATTGTGATTTCCTTTACCTGCAGCATGATTTGGTGGCATTAACAGAAACTGTGGATGCTCCCCAGACCCAAAAAACCATCGCATGGCTGGAGCCAACACTTATCAGTGGAACTTGCATTGTCCCAGCCTCCCAGCCTGTTTTCAGTATCGAGCTCCATTCCCCCAGGGTTTTATTTTCAGTAGGAATTCTTCATAACTTGTATTTATTTGCTCAGTGTCAGCTCGATGTCTGCCTTCCTGCCTGGACTATCTTTAGCTTCCAAAATAGATTGCATTTCAGGAAAGTATTTGAGCAGTATTTGCATTTTTCTGAGAGGAAATAATGCAGAGCATTGGAGCACAGGCGGCACAGCCACGTGCAGCACACAGAGGCATCCCTAGTGCTTGGGGACCACACATTCACCTTGGAAAGCATCCTGTTTGATTGTCTTCTCTATCCATGGGGGAAAACAGGACATGTCGTGAAATGGCTGCATGAGGATTGTACCCAAGGGGAGATTAGTGGAACTCATGGAAATAGGAGGATGGGGAGAGCGGAATGCACAAGCACACAACATGGTGCACAGCACAGCACCTGCTGCACTGAGGGACTGGAGCAGCTTTGAATTTAAGAAGGGTTTCCATCTAATGCCCAGGGGAGGAATGTGAATGCCTGCAGGATTAGTCTTCTCTTTTTATTGTCGCAGCAAGAGCTGTTTGCCTGTAATACCTGCCCCACGGTTGGGTCCTAGTTTTCCTTCTCAGTCATATTCCTGTAAGGATTAGTGCCTGCACCATTAGCAGGTAATCATTAGTGTGTCAATGTGCCTTTTGCATATGCAAATCAGAGCTATTTGCTCTGCTGATTTTAATTTAGTATATAAAAATAAAAGGAAAAAAAATAGAAAAATTCTGAGATATTTTGGAAAGTGTACTGCAAGCATTAAAGCACACTAGCTTTTATGGTAGAAAGTTCCCTTTGAGGTAAGCGAGCTGGAGAGGCTTGACAGTGTTGGCCTAGGATTGGGACAGCATCCCTCAGGATGGGGATTATTCAGTGATCAGGCCTTCAGAGATCTCTAACCCTTATGAGGACATTGTGTCTGGGGACTGTACCAAATGTAGTCCTAAATCAACCAGCACATCACACAGAAGTAGACCTGGCTCCTATGGGATTGCACTGATGCCCAGCTCCTAAGGCTCCATCCAGGGATCATCTTCCTGCAATGTCAGTATAGCTGGTGGGGTCATTATCTTTGCAGTGAGCTGTTAATCAAAGCTCCTGCTTGCTGTGCAGGGCTATGCAGTGGGCGGCAGAGTGCACCACCAGAGCTTGTCATTGTTAATGGGATTATGCTCCCCTAATCTCACAGCAAATCAGATTTTCATGCTCTGCACATTTATCACAGGCTGAGAGCGAGAACGACCCAGCTTCCCTACTCCAGTGCAAGGGGCTCTGCAGCAGGGACGCCCCATTGCATGTCCTTTAAGCATATATTTGTAGATGACTCCTGAAACCAGATCGGAGGGGCTAGTAGATTTGCCTGGGACCTCCAGGACAGGGAGCGAGCATCACCATATGGGATGTGGAACGGAGCCCTGACTGCAGGCACATCCCTCTGGCAGGGAAGGATGCGGCTCTTGGCATGCCTGTCCAGCCTGAACAGCTGTGCTGTTTTCCACAGTGTTATGCAACTGTTTTGTTCCCAAATAATATAACCAGTGTCATGTTTAAATTCATACCAAATCCTGTTTATCTTGCTTCAGTTTCACACAGAAATCATGTGTGAAGTGTTACCGTCAATCGCTGGCCCCAGCTCCAGTGTTAGCTGCTTTCCACCATCCGTCGAGGTGGGTCAGGAGCCATTCCAACCCTCTAGCTCCATACTTAGGACTGGGTTTGCTCCTGTTTGAGGGCACAGCCTCTTGGGTGATCACAGTTTGTGCTGTCTCAATAAAACCTGCAATCCCAACAGCAGCTTCCCCATGATAAGACAGTTGTCTGACATATGCTGACATGGAGCAATGAGACAAGATGAAGTCTGAGGGGAAGGATCCCTCCAACAAGACCTAGCAGGAAGACACAGTGCACAAGCTACAGAGAGTCACTTAACCTAGAGGAGACCTTTAGTCTCCTGGTAAGCCCCTAAGCAACAAATCCCTGGCAGTGTTCAAGGCCAGGTTGAACAGGGCTTTGAGCAACTTTGTCTAGTGGAAGGTGTCCTTGCCCATGGCAGGGGGTTGGAACTGGATGAGCTTTAGGGTCCTTTTGAACCCAAACCTTTCTATGATTCCATCTACCATTGGCTGATCTGACAAAGCAGCTAAATTTCTTCTTATACCCTCATCAGTAATACAGTAACACGCTAAGATCCAGCTTTGGGTGAAGAAAAGAAGGTTCATAGAACGTCTCTGTGCTCTTGCTGCAGCCAAACCCATAGTCCTGTTAAACACAAGTACAAACACAGTGTCTGCAGGGCCAGAGGGTGCGAGCAGCATCCCTGCATGCGCTGGGTGGTGACTGCATGGGCAAGTCACATGTGTTTGCAACTGTGTTTTAAGAGCCTGAGCCCAACCGTTCAGCCACATATTTAGGACAAAGTTGCAATAACCAGAGAGGCTTTTGAACTTGGGAACAATAGGAGCTATTTTCAATGAGTGAATAATGTTGAAAATCTGGTCCTTAATGTCAGCTCGCAGAATCATCTTTTTTTCCCAGTAAATAATATAAAAGTTTAATTTTTTCTCAATGGATTTCAATGCAACATTTACTTTTGAGACCCTTTATTCCTCATCCAAGAACAGCAGGGAGACAGGCTGAAAAAGAACAAGATGATCTTTATCATTTCAAATAGGGCAATTCCAATATTTCTTTTAACCGCCTCGCTGGCGTTCTGTGTGCTTGTATGTATCCCACAAAAACAGGTTTAGGAAATCACTTATTTTCACGGTTTATACCACATTCCTTTGACAAAGATTGAAACTCATAGTGATATTGCTATTGCCGGTGCAAAACCCAAAAGAAACCATATAGTTTTCTATGCAAAAATGAAGCATCACCAAAGTAATGCACTTCAGGAACGTGTACTGTTGTTTAAAGGAAAAGAAGCATTATTCACTTAAATTCTTTTTCATGGCAAAAGTTTCCCAATGTGCTTGAACAGCTTCAATATTGCCGGAGATACATATTTTGAATTACATAATGCTGTGACACTACTAAAAACCTCTCCGAATAGACATGGTTTAGAAACCCAACTTGGAATGAAAGCTGATTTTGAAATACTGAAATCACTCTGATTTCAAAGCAGGTCTCTCCATTAATCTCCTCTTAATTAAAAGAATACATAGAAGCGTTTCTCATAGCCTGGCAGCAGTGTGCCAGGCAAGTAATTAATCTTGTATTGTTTTTTTGGCAGCGCAGCACTTTCCTGCAGCCCTACTCGTGCAGTAGTTTATCCCTGTATGAACTAGGAGCAGGCTACGCTAAAGTAAGGTTCTGATTCAGACATAAGGACTAAGATTTTATAGCCATGAAAACCGCCATGGAAAACAATTAGTAGTTTATCCAATCCTGTGCTTCATGAATGTGGGTCTTTAATCGTTAGAATTCTGAGGTACCTTCCTTTTCAAGTCAGACTTTGTGCTCGCAGTATTTGCTTTCTTGCTTCTGTTGTACACATTGAAACATCTGTTTTCCATTCCTGACCCTCTGTTTTGCCACTGTAGCGCAAAAGCATTGAGGAGGGCCATGAACCCCCTGTTTTTGTTTAGAGCAGAGTTGCCAGGTGAGATTATTTAAGCTGCTAAAAGCCAAAACAATCTCAGGGTCACCGATGGAGTTCTGGCCTGCTTCTCTTAATTAGATAGCTTTGGCCAAGGGGCTTCAACTGATCTTGTCGCTGTTGCTTGGAACCTCCTGCCCAGTGATGATTTCATCCGCCTCTCCACACCATTCTTCTGTGATTAGAAATGATCCTCTGACAACACGTCTGAAACAGAGGGGCGGACAGGCTTTACAGATGCAATTAACGAGTGGTCAACACATACCATGCTGCAGCATCTATTTCTATGCCAGCATCCTCTGAGACCAACTTGGTAGGTACCATGTTGTGCCAACATGCACCACCTTCACTTTACTGTCGAAGAGGTTACTGCTCATATAGGAGCTAGTAAAAGGTGGTGGCAGCAAGGCAAGTAGCAGTGCCCTTTGGTGATCTGCTGCACATTGAAGAGGCTGGAAGTCCTGTTAATTAACAGCAAAAGGTGAGAGTAGTGATGTCATCTCCACTGCAATGTTCATCCCTTTGGGCAATAAGCAAAGCAGAGCTGGAGCAAACTGTGTTTTCCCTGCAGTGACAATAGCAGCTGCTTCCCACAGCTTCTGGATGACTGCTGTCCTTGAAAACCACCTGCTGTCATGGATAGGGCACATCTGACTTACCCCGCACGAAGCAATTTCCTGACAGATTTCCACTGCCAGAAGAGAAGGTTACAAATGATGCCCAAATAGTTGCTCCTCTGCGCTAATTAATACTGTAACTCTACATGGTCCTATTTTGGGCCAGTGGTTTCCCCTGCTTTATAGTCCAAATGATCCCTGCTCCAGTTACAGCACTCACTTCCCCTCTGATGGGATGCAGGCAGAGATCATTTCTACCTCCCCTCTCAAGGCACTGACACACTGGCAAGCAGAGATAAGGTCCCTTGAGTTTAAACTTGAACAAAACTGAGTGAATGTGGATGACTTTTACCACAAGTTCAAGAACATGGAAATTCTTAATGAATGTTTTGATATGTCCTGGGGTAATCTATGACCTTTTGAGTCCTTCATTATCCAAAGCAAACTTCAGAACATAATCCTGGCAGATTTCTTGGAATCATGACGCTGAGTGATTCTACAGATATCCCAAGTGATGCTCCGAGAGGAATGAAAATATCTTCAAATCACCTCCCATTTACCAAGGGATGAAAATGAACAGTAAATGCGGAGCGCTTACTGCATGGGAAGCTGTCAGAGCAATCAGTTTGTCTATATTGTGTCCGAGTCCCAAAGAATCTTTGCATATTTCTGTGATATTTAAATAATGCTCAGTCCTTGGAAAACAAAATGTTTCACAGTATTTCATGGACTTCTGACAGCGTTTTTTGGGGGTGCAAAGTTCAGCTTTTTCTCAGAGTTGCACGGTTTTCACCAGCATTCACAGTGCGCACTCAGGGTATTCCGGGGCACTTCACAGCCAGCTGCCCCTGCATGACTTTGTTCCCATGGCCAGAGCCACAAGGGCAAGCGCTGTCCATGTCGTGTCCTTCACCCAAAGCAAAGCAAGCTGCCTCATAGATGAGACAGGACTTGCGTTGGAGATAGCCATGGTGAGAAGGTTTCACTCAAGGACACCAGGACTACAAATTATACTTAAAAGTCAACTTGCTCACTAAGTGCAGGACACGAGGAACTTCTCATCACTTATCTCATTGTAAAAGTCAAGAGCTATTTTCCCTCTTAAGCCAAGAGCTGTCTAAACCCCCAGAGGAATTCCTCCCGCAACATTGACCATGAGCAGAGCAGACTTGGTAAAGAACCTCCAAATACAATGTTTTTAACTTCAGACATCCTTGTTCCCCTGCATCAAGAAAAGAGTTTCTTTCACACATAAATGGGTAAACATTAAGTTTTGGCTTCGTCTAACCCTACGGTTGGTGAGAGAAAATCAGAGTTCCTCTAATGTCAAGGACCCATTTAACATGCTCCATTTGGAATACACCCCCTTCAGAAGCTGTGCAAACACCAGCTGAATAGATCGCAGCTGAAAACTCCCCATCTCACAGTTTAAATAGAAATGCACATCTTTGGGGAGGCAGAGCTCAGCACCCTTCTCACTGATCATGGTTTCTGAAATGCTTAAAGGATTAAGACAAACCTGTTCTAGATACCTGATAGTTTGGGTCGAATGAACCTTTGTTTAGCTGCTCCCTTCATCATTGCTAAGGGAAGCTCATTGGTATTTTACCGCAAAGAAGAGGATGAGAAAACAAGGATTTAAACAAAGACATAATTAAGACTTATAAACACAGTGACATCGGTCAGAAGATGTTGTCTTAGGAAAGGCAATGTTTGTGTGTTTGCTTCAAAATCACTTTGTTTAGCTGCCAAAAGGACATCGCATGAAGAACTTCCTTTCCAAACATCTTGTATATTCCATCAGCCCCCACTCTTTCCTACTCCAGACAAGCTTTTTGAATACAGTTCCCAAACAGAATGACTGTTGGTCCTGTCTATTGCTCCCTTTCCCATAGTAAAAACCACGTGATCTGGATTATGGAGAAGACAGCAGCATGTGTGAAAGTCCATCCTTGTTCATCAAAGCCCCTAAGCTCATGCTTTAAAGCTAAGAAAACACTTAAGTGCTTTGATATAAAGGGAAAATCCAACAGATTGGGACCATAGAGATGCTACAGTGAATTGATTTCCTTTGAGGACAGCCTGTATTTTCCCCAAAAGGCTAATACTGTAGTTCTTCAATCCAGCTCAAAAGCTGCTCCAAAGCTGCAGCAAGGTTGATAGGGTTGGCATTTCTTAGAAGCTACTTATTCACCCATGACCAAAGTATTAAGACTCACTCTCTGCAGTAAATACACACAAGTGGACACACACTGGGAAATTCTTTGTCTTGTCCCTGTTCTGCTGCTGAAGGAAGACACATGGTTTCAATGACGTCTTTGTTATCTGATCAAACCTCCAGTTCAATTTGCAATTTTAATGAAAATCAGACACCTGCACTGCAACTGATCTCCATTCCCAGGATTAACAACAAGGAAAAGAAGCATTCCCCCTTATCGGAAGAACTGAAGCCACCAGTATCCTGTTACCAAAGCCGAGGCTGTGATGCCAAATGTTAGAAGAAAGGAACCTTTTATCCCTCTTTGGACTGTGATCTCCTCAGATGGAGAACCAAACTGAAATGACTAGCTAGTGGTAATGTTAGCTTGAATATAGAAGCACAAGCTGGGGAGCTTAGCACACCAAATCTCTGCAAGCTTCAGATACAGGCCATGCTGGCTGACTACAAAGCAGCACAAGTACTGCACTGACCACAGAGCTGGCTCTCCTATAAATATCAGTCATCCAGAATTACTACTTAGGGCATGCATCTTTTGGTGGTGATTCTAGTGTTTTTCCTCACTTTTAATTTGTATAGGCTCATTTATAATCTGGTCTGGACCTGAAGCACTGAGCAAAACCCAAAAGGAAATTGGAAAAGGACTTGGAAACAGAACAAGTGCCCTGGCTGCAGTGCCACCCAGGAGAGGTGCCCAGCATATCATCATGCTATAGCTGAAGCGGCGCGATGCCTGGGAGGAAGTATGGCCAGGCACTGTGCATGGGGCATTCAAACATTAGGGTCAAAAGACCAGCTCAACACACATGTGGAGAGACTTCCTCCACTGCAAGGAGCAAAGAAACCCACTTTCTCAGTGGTTTAGACAATGTTCACTGAAGAGTTGGTGTGTTTCATGTAGGGGAGAAAGATAAAAGAAGCAAAGAAGGAAATAAAAATACTAGCGAGCAGCTTCAGCAAGGTGATAAACCCCAAAGACACCCCAAACCAAGAACTTGCAATGAAATTGGCAATTTTTCTACGCTTTTTTGGTTATTGAAAGAAATCTGTTTCAATGGAAACCCCCTCAGCTGTGGAGATGCTCAGGTAGATCTAACCGCAGCAGGGAAGTTTCAGATGCCAGAGTTCTTGGGATCTTCCTTGTCCTGACAAGGAAGTTAGGGAGACAAACTTCTGCATAGCTTGTCTTCTTGTTGCAGCATGAGCTCCCTCTTTTGCCCTTTGGAAGGTAAGTCAGGCAGCTCCAAAGAACGGGCTTGTCAAATGGTTTCAAGCCATGCATCTCTTCCTGTCTCACAGTGAGGCAAACAATTCGGAGACACCAGGTCAATGAAGCATCTCATGTATTGCTGAATTGAGCTCTTTATGTGCATGGGCTTATGTTCCAAGGCAATGGTGTTTTACATAGCAAGACTGCTCTGTATTCAACTCTAAGCTGAGCTCTGCATTCTTAATAAGGACTTTTAACTCCATTTTGCAAAGGAAATTGTGTTACTTTTAAACTGCATTTAGCCACTGCAGCCTCCCAGAATGATCCTGAAAACACTGTGCTCTTGAACCCACCACCCATGAAGTCAGAGAGGGATCTTTCTGCCCAGGCTGCTTCTCTTGCTGTGTGGTTTAGGGCAGCATCCTCACCAAACAGTGCCTTGCTGTAACTCACCCAAGCCCAGTGGGCTCGTGGTGCTTCTGAGGACAGCACACTCAATTCCAATGTGATTCAGGTCTCATCTAAGTTGAAGATAAAAACCTCCTGTTGATTCCAGGGAGCTGTACGGTCCTGTAACATCTCTGCACAGCATTTGGACATAGTGCACGTGCCACAGCAGTTATAACACAAAGCAGTTCCTTCAGGCCCTGTTTGATGTGTCTGTTCATCCAACTTACATCCACAGCACTTATCTCTCCCATCAGCTATCTTCCCACCTCCCATAAACAACAAGTTTGAAAAAGCTATTAAACAACCACAACAAATGTTGAAGCGCCAATTTCAGGTCCATGAAGCCTCAGATCTCCAAGCCCCGCTGTCCCTGTGAATTTTCGTTAAGGAGCATTTGGGGAAGGATAATGAGGAACATGGGTCATTACCAGGCAGCAAAGTAAAGGTGTTTGCAAAAGCACCTGCAGGTGGGGTTATGTGACTCAATGCTGAGAATTGGATGTTTGAGTTGTGTCCTAAAGCTCAGCGCTGTGATTGTCTCATCGGGCATGTCCACACTGCACAACAATCCTAAGAAGGGTCCTGGAATCAGTGCAGCTGTGTTAGCTATTTGTCCAGTGAGGAGCTGTTCTGGTGCAGTTACGTTTCCTAACCCTGAAGCCTGGGTTTTGAGATGTTCCAGGCGGATTTGTGCCCATGATGTGGTACAGAAGTACCCATTTCCATTGCCTGTGTGTGACTGATTTTAATCCCCAAATTTCACATGGTAATAAAGGAGTTTTAGGAAAATTGTCTGTAAAACCACAGCTAGTGCGGAGGGGATGTCAAAGGGGCCAACACAGCTCCTGTGAATGTCCCTCTGCTCTGGGAAGGACCAAAGCAGAAGTGAGCCCATACAAGCACTGTGCACATATCCTGGGCACCATCCCTGCTCCCTGCTCACTTGTCACTGGATGTGCTCTACATGCCCCTGCAGGCACAGCAGGACCATCTGGGCATTTTCTCTCCACCAGAACCTTTAGGGACCATCACAGTCCAAAACTCAATCAGCAACAACAGTGCTGCCTCCATCCAAGGTTTTTAGCAACTTCGGTCTAACAGTTGTATGAGGGGGAGGGAGAGATTTAAAGCTTTGTTTTTATCTTCCTCTCCCTCCTTTTTCTTCCCTTTTGTTTTTTAAGCAGGCAAACATCTGCAGAGCACTCTAAGATATCCATAGCAATGACATGAGGACAATTGGCAGGCACTCTGAGCTCCTCAGCTGCGCTGTGATTCACTGGTCCAGTGCTTGGAGCTGTGTCCAGGCGGTCCAACAAGGAGGGACCTCCTCGCATGGAGACCTTGCCCTGGGGTCAGGGATAGAGCAGACCAGAACTCGCATTGGAGCGGAACGGGGGAATGCAGTTATCAGGGGATTTTCAATGGAAATCACAGGTGTTTCTTCCCTGCCTCCTCCCTGCGAGAGGCCCCTCTATGTTCTGTTACAATCTGTTTTTCTGGCAACCACCGCTCTCTATTTTCCTTGCCTGTGTTTTTATGAGTTATGTTTGGTTTGTGCTAAAACAACAGAAAACAGCACAGGGCTGGGTGGGTTCTTTGAGTAGCTTGTTGGTTATTTCCTTTCTTCTTTTCCTTTTAGGAGCTATGCAAAGGGTCATTGGGAAGCCCTGATTCCAGTAAAACTGTTCAGAAGGATTGATGGAGGTCTCAGATCAGCTCAGGGTCACAGGTCAAATGGTTTAGCCCCCCAGGCGGGCGAGAAGATGAGATTAGCAGCCATGCAGTCACAGCTAAGCAGTGAAAGAGAAGCATGGCTCCACAGGACACACATGGCGGTGGGAAGAAGGGGAGCTTTTAGCAATGGGCTTACGAACCACTGTTGATAAACGTTTCACTGAAGAGCCACTCATCCACCCCATTTCAGTAGAGAAAGTGAACTGCAGCTGGCCAGAGGGCAGGACACGGGAAGGAGCAGATTTGTGTTTGCACAAGAGCAGAATAAATACCTCGTTTTTTAAGAAGAAGAGATTTTTTCACTATAATGGAGGACTAAGTCTTTTAAAACTATCGGACACTGTGTTTAGAAGCAGCATCAATTGCTCTTCAGTGGAGGCCTGAGCCAAAGATCAAGCAGGGAGAAAGAGCAGGTGTTTAATAAATCTTTAGAGGAGCTGCTTTAAAAGGTATCTGTGATTTGCTCTAGACATGAAGTATTGGTATTGGGAAAATGCATTATTCACGCACCTCCATCTAAACACAGAGCGATTTTGGCTGTGTTTCAGAGGGAAAAATTGGTGGCATATGGTCTGCATAAAGCATAAGCATGACTTGTTCTTTCAGCTGGTCTTGGCACAGGGGAGATCATGAAATCATCTTTCAGAAACTGCAGCTGGACCAAAGCAGAGCCTCCTCCTCTTTTCATAGTTGTCTTTATCAAGAACCTTTGTCACAGTCATTGCTGTCATCATCACAGAATCATAGAATGGTTTGGATTGGAGGGGACCTTAACATCATCCAGTTCCAACCCCCTGCCATGGGCAGGGACTCCTCACACTAGACCATGGATCCCAAGGCTCTGTTCAACCTGGCCTTGAACATGGCCAGGGATGGAGCATTCACCACTTCTCTGGGCACCATGTGCCAGCACTCACCATCCTCACAGTGAAGAACTTATTCCTTATATCTAACCTGAACTTCCCCTGTTTTAGTTTGAACTCATTACCCCTTGTTCTATTACTACAGTCCCTGTAGGCCCCCTTCAGATATTGGAAGGTATGCCATGCATCTTCCCAGGACCAAAAATTTGCTGGTTTGAGTAAAGAAGCACCTTACTTTTTCCCGCTGAAGACAGGGATAAGGTTAAAAAAACGACCCCAAAGCCAGGTATTATTCTCTGAAAAACTTATGAAAGACCTCTGCATCTTCCAGCATTTCAAATTGCTCACCCATTGAAGAGGAGAGAACTCCAGGCTCTCCAGAGGGGCTCCTGACCCAGCTCATGTTGCAGGCGTTCAATATTCACAGGAGCAGTTGCTACCAGCCGTGCATCACCAGCTTGTCCCTAACCCTCATGAGTAACCCTACCTGCGAGACAGCTTCTGGGGGGAGGAGGACAGTGGAAAGTCTGGAAACAGAATATGGAAGGGAAAAACTCAAGGCCTCCGTGTTACATGAGATCATTAGGACAAATTGCATACCTCTGAAAGCAAACCCAATAGCGCTTATTTGCATGAATAAGCGTCCTTTCTCTGCCTTTACAAAGAGCTTGCAAAGGACTAATAGGCTGGCTATTTCAATTCATGCAGAACGGACAAACCCTGTTCCTGTGGTCCCCCAGATGGAAGAAAGTATGTTTAGCCACCTGCCTAACTGGAGATGTGTTTGCATGGTGACCACATCATTTACATAGCTGGGAGGTATTGCATAGCCTCCTTCCTCAAAGGAAGAAAAGGAGTCAAGGCTGCTTTTTTCCTTCTCTAAACAAAAGGTGATTTATTTGAAGCCAAAAGGTGTGAAGGATTATCTTCTGAACCTGCCAAACTGGCTTCAAACATCCTGAAGAGCAGACTTTATTGTTATTATTTTGCATTATTTCATTTTTAAAAGAATGAGAAAAACCTTGGAAGCTGAGAGATGAAAACTGCCTTTCCCTTGACATATTTATTCCTGAGATTAAATGTGTGTAATTGTATGCTATATACATACCGCTGTAGATAACGGAGGTGCTAGCTCTAGGACACTGCAACATCCGGGTGTAATTTATATCTCTCTCCTCGTCTTCTCTCTCAAACATATGTGGTTCATCACATTCCTTGCCATTGCTGGACTCTGGCAGGTCTCCAGCATTTCAGAGGTCACTGGGTTACTGAGTGGCTGATTTGTCAATAGCTCCTTTTGCTGTGTTTACCCAGGTATTATTCAGCTTTGTACCACTAAGACAAGCTGGTACATGCTGGTTCTGCTCCATGTGGTGTTTATTCTCTGCTGCTTTGACCTTAAAGTTCAGCTGTAAAATGGGTCCAACCACCACTTCTAAAAGCTGCTGTGAGTCTGTAGAGATGAGGGCAGGGAGAGAATGGGGTGGGAAGAGATGGATAGGATAGGATAGGATAGGATAGGATAGGATAGGATAGGATAGGATAGGATAGGATAGGATAGGATAGGATAGGAGCAGAGCTGGTATTGGGGAACACCAGTTAGAACAAGATGAATTTGACATTTCTATTAAACTTGGTGATTGCAAATTTAATATTTGGCAGAGGCATCACTTTTCTATCTCTAAAACTTATAGCTTGAAGGTCAATCACAGTTTCAGCATGCCTGTTCTGAATCGTACTGAACATAACATTGGGATCCTGAAGAAAGGTATTATTTTTCCCTTGTTTTACATTTGAAGATCACAAATATTTATCCCAAGGGAAAAATCTGCCCCTTTCTCAGCACCAGCCTGAGGAAAACTAAAGCAGCACAACACAGCATGTAACAGTTGAAGCCCAACCCTGCAGCCTTCACGGCAGCATTGACTCTGAAAGACTGTCTTGGGATGCCAGTAATGTTGCACCAAACCCAACCTGCCACTGTGAAAACGTCTGCTACATGGAGACCTCCAAGCATCGAGTCTAGTTGCTTGCCAACAGAAGTTTTACAAGCCTCATTTCCAGAGGATAGCTATTCAAAGCTTGCTGAAAACCAAGACCTTTAGAAGTTTCTTCAGCTGGACACCCAATAGCTAAGGCATCCCAAATCCCTGGTTATTTCTGAACATCTTGGCACGCAGCACTGAGCATAGGAAATGGGTGAGATTAACGACTTCAGCTCACACATCAAGCAGGATATGGAGGGCTACGTGTGCTATGTGCATAATATGTCCCTTTTGCCAGTGTCAATCAAATTTTAAAGCACAAAAAGGACATTGTACCCACATGGAGAGCAAACATTTCACTTCTCCAGATCAAAACCTAATAGAAATATCCTCTTTCTTCCTGTCCTTCCATCAACTGAGCTGGAGAATACAACTACCTAACACGAAAACCAAAATCAAACCAGCAAGTTTACAAGCTAAAAATCCAAAGGGAACTGCTTCTTCTCATTGAACTTCCCATGTTTTTGTTGCCTGAGAGAATATTGAGGTTTTCCAAAGGTGTATTCAAGGATCTTGCACAAACACGCTCTGCTGCACTAGACATTTCTTATCGGCCTCGGACTGCAAAAGCCGCGATAGGAAATGTGCCATTCATTCAGAGGGCTGCTGGTGGGGATCTGAGGCATATCTCGAGCGTGTTATCACATGCTTTGTATTGTCTACTCCATCCTGAGAAAGAAACACTCTAATCAGCCCGACATTTTCTCCTTCTGGAAATCACCAGCTCATTTCTCTGCCTTTTGCCTTGCATTGATTAAACACCTTCCTGTTGAAACAGTAACTAGACAACCACAATAGCAGCAAAAAAGGCTTTGAAATTTGGTATCAGCTTCCCAGATTCCTGACCTTTTTCATGTGAGAACAGAGTTCTTTTGAATGCATGGGGAGGGAATAGGTGGGGAAGGACTGGAAGAAGTTTTACTGCTTGGTTTAATAACGATCACGTTCTAGTACTATCCTGTAACTATGTACAAGTGGCTTGGATGTGATTCCTTTGGGCTGGGGTAGTGCTCACATGCATGACCAGCAGCAAAGGATCCTCTCTGTAGAAGGTCTGATTTACAACCTGATACCACCCAAAAGTTCTAGGAAATCTACAGTTCAGCAGCTGAAAACGGAACGTGTCTGAACTGTTTCCCAGCAGAACCTTCTTCCATTTTCCTATGGGATAAGGGTTTCCCCTTGCACCAGCTGCACTACCCATTCAGACCTACTCATTCTGATATGTTCCAACTTTCCAATGCTTTTAACTGCATTTTCCCAAGGACAGGATACTTCTGCTGTGTCCTTTTACATTACCTAAAGTGTAAAAGGATATTTTGTAGTAGGAAGGAGAACTCAATCATTTAAATGTGCACACATGAGCCACTAAGGCGGCATACATGTAAGAGTACCGTTTATCTAATCATACCCATATCAGCTTAGTGTGACATTGCCTCCCAGAAAGGAAAAAAAAAATCACATTAATGTTAACATTGCAGTAAGATAAAGGTGTTTTTAAGATGTAATTGTATCCATTCAATTAACTTCTAGCACTTGTGCTTGTAGGCGGCCTTCTATAATTATTCTTTCTTTAAAGTCAGTTTGGAACTTTTCATCTCACTAAAATGTAATGGAGGAAAACCAAAACTCCCCATATTTTTACCTAAACTGGTAAGCATCTAGGTCTCAGGCTGCTTTGGTGAGTATCCAAGAAGAATGCTGTTCTTAACAACCTGTCTATATGGGAAATTAAACACTCTAGGAATAGTGAAATATTCCCTGTATTAGTACAATGCTTATCAGCAGAAAGAAAAAATACAGAGCAGAGTTTATTTTCATTTCAGAAAACCCACATAAAAATTGTAACTGCATGGGAAGAGTCCTTAAATTTCTCTTGCTTATGTCTGTATTAAAAACTGAGTTGAGCACTTCCTCTACTTCCTAGGCAAATACTGCATTAGGCTTAAGGATGCTGCGTTAGCCTTCTTCCAGCTGCAACCCTCTGGCAAATGGCCCTTAGTTTAGTGGGGTGCATGGACCTTATGAGCTTGCAAGGCAGTGATATGAAGAAAAAAGGTTGGGCATGGAAAATCTCCCTTGAAAATGGAAAGGCAATCGAACAGCCTTCCCCAGACATTATTCATCTCAATGAGAATGCTCAAATGTCCTGGTAAGGAGCAATACCAAAACTAGGCCCTCTCAGGCTTCATCTCAGCTGTGGTTTGGATATCTTCTTACTTCAGAGCTCATGTTTCCTAAACCCTTATTCTTGCCACTTTAAGGTTTTTACCATGGCTATGATAGCACTCTTCCTGGTATTCTTTAAACGGCAGTGTGGGAATAGCATATTTATCTTGGGCATTGCTATCTATGACATATATTAAAATGGACAGTCAAAATGGCCCATCGCTCCATTCAGTGCTTGACACACTGTTGAAAAGTAACAAAGTGGAATTTCTTGGTTAAATACTTACTAGAAAGCACTTCAAATCCTTACCAAATTCGCTTGATAGAATGCCTCAGCTGAAACTACTCATCAAATTCCAATCACTTTTGCTGAAATAGTTCACTAAGCTTTGCCTGGAAGGTTGATTGGCTGGATGCTGAGCAAGACAGAGTTGACTGACAGACATACACACAGGCATCTAGGGAAGATTTAAGAGCCATCTTCTGCTGCAACTGTTTTCATAGGTTAGATCTAATGCTCTTACTCATTGCACATAGTCATATCAGTCTGACTTAAACGAAGACCTAAAGATTTGTTCAAACCTAAGACTTTCTCATTTATCTTAGTCATTTTACAGGCTTATAGCAGGAGTTTGTCCTTAGAAGCATACATTGACTCCTTTCCTCACTCAAACCAGAGCTTTAACATATTGCAATTCAGCCACTTTGGACAAGATGACAATGTGATGACAGCAAGCCTGTGCCATCAGTCTTTCTGAAAGCACCATGAAGATAACTTCTTTGATAGCTCATAAAATTCAAAGCTTCCAAAGAACACCCTGGAGTAGCATTAAAAAGGGGATGAAAGTTTAGTCCAGTAGGAATGACACAATCCACTGAACTCATGGGACCTTGTTATCTGCATAGTTCCTATCACAATCTGCATGTCTGCAGGCCTCCAATAGTAATGTGTTGCACAGCACATTTTGCCTATAGTGTCAGCAAACCTGCTCTCAGAAAACCCCAAACATGTAATGGCATACTCTTATCTTTACTGTTACTAGCAGTGTTTCTGAAATTCCCACCAAAGCCTGTGGGATATTCAAGACAATTCTCTTCAGAGCAAAAATAAAGGGGAAAATTGTGTCCTGTGACCATCCTTAAGCAGATTTTACATCGCTTTTTGGCGTTCTTAAACCAAAATAGTCACCTGCTTTACACTGAATTACTTACCAAATTACCAAGTGTTTCTGAATTCCCTCTGAGAGCAGACACTGCAGATGGGGATGGATAACTGCTATGCAGGAGTCTAAGCTCACTAGCAAGAAATCTAGCAGTAGATTGATCCCTCTGATCCCATGCTCAAGATCAATCCCTAACATTACTGATAAGCTTAGATACAGTTTTAAGAGGGATAAAGCAAACAATACCACAACAAGAGATAGAGAACCACATAGAAGAGGAGAGCCTTAGAGATAAGAGTGAAACCTTTTTTGCTGTGATCCATTTCCATGTAAAATTGCTCTGGTTTTCTGGGAAATTCTGACCCTTCAGACATCAATAGAAAATGTAATTCCTTCTTTCATTTCTATACACAACTCTCTCCTCTTGATCCTTCATAAACCATGATTCTTCTCTTATACTAGCTTCCGAATGCAATCCTCAGTGGTTTCTTTATTATTGGTTTGGTTTGTTTAATATTTGTCCAAGTTAGAAACAGTTTTAATGTATCCACAGACCTTTGCAAAGATATTGAGT
Source organism: Forpus xanthops (assembly GCA_032466535.1). NCBI lineage: Eukaryota > Metazoa > Chordata > Aves > Psittaciformes > Psittacidae > Forpus > Forpus xanthops. The sequence goes on along the minus strand of JASSUY010039614.1, from coordinate 51,858 downwards.
ATAATTCAGGTTTGATCACCAGTGATTAGAGGTTGCTTTGGTATAGCTGCCCAATTTTCTGTGTCGAAGAATTCAGGAGGTGGCTGTAGCTGAGTACACACATTGTAAATCTAGTCCTGACTCAGGCAGGAGAAGCTGGTGTACAAAGCTGGGTCCTATTTCCTTTTCAGATCGCATATAACAAAAGGTTGCATTATTGCTGCATCCCAATTACTTCTGCAGCTGTTCTAGGTACTACTGGCCTGTACGTCTAAGGTACGTGCAGGACATACTGAGTCACTGCAGCTTCTCCTCTTTCTTCTGTAAAAGGAGGTATTGTTTAAATGCTAAAGTCACATGGCTGGGTTTCCAAAACCACTTACTATTTTGATAACTTTGTTCCTACTGATACCCCAATGAGCTGTGCTGAAACACCAGCCTGCAAGTCTAGCAGACTGAGCAGGAGATGACTTCTCAGGGAAGATCTTGCTTTTAAGGTAGCAAAATTCACAGATCCTTTGTTATGCAGGAGAGGCCCAGTCCTTGGACTCCTCCATCCCTTTCCCCATCCCTGATCCTGCTCTCACCCCTTTTTCATTGACTAAAAATGGAGTGGAGGGGACTGAATCCCTAATTAAACATACTAGCATCAGCTGACCATGTCTTTGGAGGGAATGGGGCATGTCATAGTCTTGTAAGATGTATATACCATGCTGCCAAGAAAAATCCTCATCAAGGACAGTATCACATCCTGCTGTTTTTACAGCTGTCAATTTTTTTCTTCCTAAAATGGAAGCAAACCTTTGCAGACAAACTTATCCCTGGTGTTAAGTACACTGAAGCCAAGTTCAGTATCAATAAATCAGTGCCGTCGTCAGGAAAGCAATTGCATGGTTGTTTTTATCTTCTATTATCTTTAAGTATAATTGGAGTACAAAAAGTAAGTAAATTTTTAATGACAGATGCATTCTCTATCCCAGCCTGTTGTATGACCTTCAGATATTGAAAACAAATGAATAATTGAAAACAAAGCTTCGATCATGCAACTTTGAGGTGGTTTTGAAGCTCGCATAAGAGACCTCAAAAGACTCCTTTCTCCTACCAGAAAGCAAATGTTTCGATCAATTCTGATTTTAACCATTTCTCTTTAAAAGATAATTAAAATCGATTTCTGTACTTCTCTAATGTGGCAAAAAAAATCTATATAGAAGCTAAATCCTGCTGGTTTTCATGCATCTTAGGTCAAATAGATTACTGCAGATTTACACAGGACTGAAAATGGGGGATTTCAACTGATATTTTATGAGTACAAAGCACCCATAAAACCAGCCCAAATTTTGTAGAGAAACACTGTATTTTCTTGCAGAAAGAGGAGAGATTTCTATTTCCATAAATAGGTTAAATAGAGTCAGGGATTCAGAACCAACTCCTGGACTATTTTAGCCTATACTCTGTATTTCTGTTCGTTCCCCACTGTGGCAGAAGGCACTTCCAATATTTATTTCAGGTGGGTGTAATTTTACTAGCAATAGTCTCACATAATTGTCCCCACTTTATGGCAGCAAGGGCAAGTTCACTACTGAATTAATCGTTGTCCTTTTTAAGGAGGTCTGTTTTTTTACTGGGAAAAGAATGAAACCATTTCCTTTAAAGTTTAGTAGATTTGAAGCTGACTATTACATAAAATAAACAACTGGTATTCCAGTTTTTAGGATGCAATATAGTTTCCTTTTTACCTACCTGGAGCTCTTTATGAAAAACATGATTTTTGTATTATTAACTAACTCAAGCAGCATTCATCCAAACAGGAAAATGACACGTGTGGGATGTGAGGGATCAATAGCTTTTGAAATTAATAGGAACTGAGCACTATATCCCTAAGACATCTCTGCAAACCTCAGACTGAAACCAGATTCATATGCCTCGACCCCAGTCTGAGTGAGGCAGCCAGCCCAGATTTCTCCCCTTAACCTGGTTTTCATTTTGAATGTGCAGTTTACCTTTAAGGAATTAATCTTTTAAATAGGAATTGCTTTTCTCAGATGCCTGGCTATGATAAAAGGCTCCAGACACAGCCAGGAATGAGATTACAATGAATATTGGTATTTGTCATGATCTCTCTGCCTCTTTGCCATTTCATTTTATACTTCAAACTTGAATAAATGGAGGCTGTGCATATTAAGCACCCATGGTTTGTACATTGATGGGCACACTGGGAGGAAAAAGGCCAAGCTTGATTTCAGAAGTGCCCGGGTTGCACACCCAGCCCATAGCTATGGGAGTATTTGCTTCCATCTGTTGAGTGGGAAATGACTCTCCCCTTTGTCAGATTTTGAGGAAACTTGGAATTCCTGATTTTGAGCTCAGTCGGCCAAAACGCATCCTCCCAGTTTTGAGATTACAGCCTGGTTTGGATAAAGCATTGCAAAAACATGCATTGCGATTAAAGCCTGGGTGATGGGCAGCCATAGCACTGCTCTGTGCTGAGTCGGAATTGCAGCCTGGACCATACAGGAGCTCCCAGGGTAACTTCACTCAGTCCTTGCACTTTGGGGATGCTGCACCCATCCCTGTTCACAGCCAGAGCCCAAGTGGCAACTCAGTCTGACACAATGCCAAAGCCAGGAAGGCTGTGAGTTACAACTGGTGAGGCTGAAACTGAGGACTCCTCCTCACTCACCCCGTCCCCAAGCTTCCATCCCCAAACTGCACAACCCACTACTCACACAGTGGTTCCTGCTACATTCACGAAAACCCAGGAAAGAGCGAGTCCAAGCAAACTCTTGTGCCTTTGGTGAGGGTTTCTCAGGCCTTGCTGACAAAGATAACATTTGGTTTTTGGAAAGCAGATGTGTAAAACCCTACCAAACACTCCTCCTCCCAGCCTGCCTGCTGGCCCTCATCTGAGCTTGGGCAGTCTTGTTTGCACACGTTTGGTCTGCTACGTGTTGGCTGTAATTTCTCTTGATTGAATAAAGCATTAATAAGATAATCAGAACAAATGCCACTCTTTGGCTGTCCCTTAAGTATGTCTGGAGCTACAGAAATTGTTTTATATGACTGCTGGAAAATGAGGACGGTGTAAAACTACACATGGTGCCATGCAGCTTACACGCACTTTCACGATCAATCAGCTTCAAATTAAAAGCAGGAATTATTATTGAAGTTGAAATGAAGTACAGATAGCAAATGGGAGTACTTACAACTTCTGGGTCACGCTTGAGCAAGGAAATGATGCTAAGAGCTATAATTGGTTCTCTTTCAAAAGAGCCTTTAATAAGAGCTCAAAATACTTTTAGCTGATCCTCAAAGACCAGCAGAAGCAGGGAGCTAAGGGGCTGTGTTGGGGGCTGGCTTTCCCCACTGAAACCATTTATCTGGTGCTGCCTCAGTTTCTTAACTCTGTAAAATGGGCCAATATTCCCAGCAGGTATGAGGCTTCACCAAAGGGAGATGCTGGAAGTCACAGACAGACCTTGCATACTGCTGCAGAAAGTAAAGCATGATCCAACTTTGAGGACTGCAAGGAGCCTGTAGCACATAGAACCTAACATTGGCCGTGTACCTTCTTCTCACTGGACACTGCATACCAGGGTGAGGCCAAATGGAGATGCCACAGCAGCTGCTATATTGCATTTCTCCTCCTAACCAAGCTATCTGAGCAAAGGGCGTTGCTCCTGTCTCAATCCCTGCCTTGCATTGTATTGATGTCTTGATTGCATTAGAGATTCTACGGGAAATCTCCTTTCCAGTAAATTAACAGGTCCCTCTCCCCACCTCCTCACATGCCCCAGAGCATTGAAATCCTCTGTAGCCTACAAATCTCCTAGCAGGAGTTCTGGGTTGGGAGGGCTGCAGGTTACGGGCTGGTACTCTTGCTGATTCAATCCCCTTTTCCCGTTGCACCAGAGCCTGTGATCCACCAAGAGCTGCAGCAGCCCAAGATGCCCACTCTCACATTAGAAAATGTATCAACACTTGGCAATTTCTTCTTGTCAAATCGAAATATCCACTGGTGTCTTTGGACAGTGCCTTAGGAAACCAGGTCTCCTTCATAAAGCCAGTGAAGCAGAGCCAGCAGGTAGGCATATGTGGCTCAGCGGACACAAAGTGCAAGCTTTGAGAGTTTGGGGTTTTTTTTCAGTATTTCAGATTGGATTAAAAAAAATCAGGACAAAATAAGGATCAAAATTCTGTCAAGAAAATTACTTTTTTGATAGAATTCTTTTAAAGAACAGTTTTGCCCGCAGGATCAAGACCAGGCTCTTGTCTTAGGCCTCATCGCTGCAAAAATAGGGAGAAATACATATCAGCATTTCAAGTTGATATGAAGCTTTGGGATTTTATCCTCTTACATTTAAAAATGATAGCTTTGAGGAAGCTTTACTGGCTTTGCTGGCTTGCTTTAACCTCATTAGCTTATGCGGCAATAAATTACAACCTCATGTAACCATCCCCTCATCAGGAGAGCGCTCGGACCCAACACCAGCCTTCAGGTGGGGGAATGCAGTCACTGAACCATCAAAACCTTCCTCACAAGACCAAGCATTGGGCTGAAATGGACCCTGAATAACTGGAGCTGTAAGGGAAAGCGGAGGTTCTACCACTGTGAGCTGAGGGAGCACAGCACTTGCAGTACTAATTACAGCTGGGAAAAAACTGGGACTCAACTGCTGCTCTCACCAGAATATTAGTCTAAGTATGAAAATAGTCTTATTAAATGAGAGACAAGATCCAAGAGCTCCTACCCCTCTGAGTACCTTATATGTCCTTGTACCACCAGTCCATACACCACACAAGCATATTCTCCCAAGCATCCCCTGAAACCCTCCCACCCTCGTTGGTCTCCTTGCCTGCAGCAACCCCAGCAGACCCGATCCTTTGAGGATTACAAACCTTCTCATTTTCTGCTTGTTTATGGCTATTTGTTCTGTTGCCAAAACTCGCATTGGTCGAGGTTTTTTTACACTATTATTTTCTAAAGAAACACAACGTTAACTCCGAGCACCACGTCCCTTCACTTGAGCCGTGTTTTGACAGGAATACCATAGACCCATTTACACGTCAAGAAAATGCTTGTCTGACTTTTCAAATCCCATTTCAACAAACCCTTCAATTGTTCCATCAAACTGGGGGTAGGAAAAAGAAAGGCAAAGCAAACAAGGCACACTTCTGCCCCCTCTTGAAAAGAGAAATCCACCCCCCACACATCCAACGTTGATTCAGGCAAAGCGCCAGCTCGGGAGTTCAGTGAGCTATCACCTTTTAGCAGAGCTGGAGGAAACCTTTTGCTCCTTGTATGCTGTGGTCCTGCAAGGGCCGAACCTGACCAGACAGCTCCAGGAAGAGCCCCAGGAAAAGGAGCTGCCACACAGTGAAGGGACAAAGCCACCACGGGACCATGGCTTCTCCTGGATCCCCATCTGCATCCAAATGTGTCTTGGGGCTGGGAGGGAAGGGAAGAAGGGTGTTTTTTAAGTGATAAAAGAATAGGTAAAGGATAAGCCTTAAACATTGCTAAAGGCCATAAGTCAGGAAAAAAACCAACAAAGTTAGTCTGAGCGTTATGAAACTCAGGCAGAATATGGAAGCGTTTCCTTCACTCTGTTTGCATTGCAACCAGCACCCGAAAGTTCACACCTGTGCTGGGAACCCTGCCTAAGAAAAAGCTCAGCCAAGTATTTGAAACAAACACATTTTCAGACTTTTCTAACCCCAAGGCGCTTTCACAGGGATTGTCAAGGAGTCAAAGCACGGAGAGGAGAACAAACAAAACAACCCTCAGCCAAGCCTGGTCCTCCCACCTCATACAAAGCCACCGAAGCATTGTGACCGCAGCCAGGACAGGGAGCCAGGTTGGGCTGGGGATGGGTTTCCTAAAGAAAAGGCTCCTCCAGCATCCCAGTCCCACCTCCTGCCATGGGCGTTGTAGGGAGGAGCGTTATCGGCGCAGCATCTCCAGGAGGAAGGGAAGAGCAACTTGATTTCAACCGTCTCTGAAACTAAGTAGGACTTTGATGAAGACGTTGCACAACCTTGCCATAAAGTGTAAGAACGAGCTCAACACGAGGAGCTGAGAGTTAAGCAAGCGTGCTGTGCTCAGGGGGGCAATCTGCTCTCCTTCTCAGGGAGGTTTTACAGTAGCTTAGTAACTCTGTGTCACTAAAATACTGCTGGGGTTTCCAATCTGGCAGAGCCTGCGTGCTGCATGGAGACCAACTGTGTCAACAAACAAAACAACCCCGGGGTGCTGCTCTGTTCAGTTCAGTGTACCTTCCTGAAAGAAACAGTAAGGTGATTCCTTGGTTATTTATAGAGTCATATCAGCACAATTCACCACAAATAGATATGCCCTTGCCATGTCCTACAGTGATTATACAGCCCACCTTGCTCAGTGAGCATGGGTGGCTTCCACCAAGCAGTAGGTGGACACCCAAGCAGACACAGACAATTAGCAGTGTCCCTCATCAGCTGGCTGGACTTGCTGTGTGGTCCTGCCCTTCAAAGCATGGAGACTTGAGCCCAGACCCATGCAGTGCATAGGAAAAGCTCGTAGGTGGTTTATTGAGAAGACAAACCCCCCCACCAGCCATCCTGTGAGGAGATGGACCTCACTGAAAGCTGCTCTATGCATCTTCTACTTCACTTGGGGACGAGGAGATGGCCCTCCCCACCATCACTCATCCTGTCAGATGTGGGGTCACACATACAGTTGGCTCAGCCAAATAGAATCATAGAATCACAGAATAGTTAGGGTTTGAAAGGACCTTAAGATCATTTAGTTCCAACCCCCTGCTGTGGGCAGGGACACCTAAGGCTAGATCATGTCACCCAAGACTCCATGCAACCTGGTCTTGAACACTGGTAGTCATCGAGCATTTACCACATCTTTGGGCAGCCTGTTCCAGAGCCTCGCCACTCTCACGGTAAAGAACTTCTTCCTTAGATCATGGAGGTCCCTGTGCCAGGCAAGCTGGCAGCTCTGGGGTATAAAGCCATTCCTGTGATGCATTGATGGATGGCAGAGCTGTCAGGGCTGGATGTGGGCTCCAACACATCTGGCATGGAGGATTTAGATTCAGATCTGTCCTGCTGGGGTGTCTCCAAGAGCATGGCCAACCTCTGTGGAGGCTGCTGGCCTTGCAGCAGTGTTGCTGGAAAGAGCTCTTGAGGGGGGGATAAATTGGACCATCAAGTCAGGCCCATTCCCACGGTGGGTGCCAAGGTGAGAAGATTATTATCATTACTGATTCTGAGTTTCTTTTTAACATGGGACACCAGGCTTACTGTGTAAAAATGCTTACACTGCAACCTTTGGGTTTAAGGATGGAGCACTGGAAGACCTCTGGATACCGCCTCCTACCATCACAAAGGAGCCCATAAAATGTCTTTCAAAAGCCAAAAAAAGCTCTTTTTAGAAAACCAGAGGGGTTTAGCTGTCATTATTCAACCCAGGCTTGTGAAAGAGGAAGGATTCCAAAGAGGTTCAGCCCACCAGCATCCCGCTTCCCTTGCAGGCCCTGTGGTGAGGACAGGGAAAGAGGTGCAGGCAGGGTCTATGGGGATCCCTATTTCTGCGCAAGCTCTTGCGGGAAATCTCGGAGTTTCACTGCAATGCTTTAGGGGTAGTCACAGATAAGAAGAAAAGTAAATATTTCAAAAGCTCCAGAAGAAGGTGGGACAGGCAGATCCTGGGCTGGGGCAAGCCAACTAACAGCTCTTGCTCCTCTGTACACCTTGTGTCAGCCAAAGAGCCATCTCGAGAGCTGCAGCTGAATAGTGGAGAAGTAAACATCCTCATCTCCTACTGTGTCAGGGGAGAGGCAGCAACACATCACTACACCTCCAGCTTCTAGTTATTCTGGATGAGGATCCAAAGCCTTTGCTTGGGTTAGTCAAACCTGCTAGCATCCAGACCCCAGCTTCTCCTGTAAGCATTCAAAATCTGAATTCCTTAAAGGAAAGGCACTCGGAGAAAAGGCAGCGATTAAAGGCACTTTACAAACGCTCCCTTGCAGGGCAGACTTGCACCCACGTTAGTCCTGCAGTCCTTCAAGAGAGATGTTGTTTGATGCTGAGCTTCACCCCACCAGCCTGGCCTGTCCTGGATGGCTTTGTGAGTCGCTGACAGTGCTCTCCAGCACTGGTGGTACCTAAAGCAGCCCCAGATGTGGGACAAATGATGCCAACATAGGTCTGACTGCATCTGTACCGGTGACACCATCCCCTGTGCCAGCGTCTGCTCTTTTTCCCCTCTCTGCAAAGTGAAATGTGATTGCATGTTTGTGACTGCTCTACCCTCGCCGGAGTCTCAGCAGCTCTGTTGGTGTCTGGGCTCCTGAGGGAATAAACAGAGAGGAGAGAAAGAGCCAAAACACCAGGGGAAACGAGAGAGGAGACGGAAAGCTGCCAAAGAAGTCTCCCTCCTGCTTGTTCAGACAAAGCTTGTCTTGCAGCCAGAAGTGGCAGAGAAGTGCTGCCCTATAAAAGCAGGCAGGGAGCGAGGAAAGCAAGAGATGCCCCTCAGTGCCAGCTGGACACTGGGGTTTACATGCCAGGCAAGTGGAGCTAAGCCAGGTGTCGTGCCAGAACCAGCGCACCAAGCTCCAGGAATGGGCACAAGGGGTCCTCTGTGGTGGTTTGCACCCTACTGTGAATGAATGGTACTTTTTGGTACTCAACCTTCTCTGTCTTGTTAAAATGCCCCTCCTGACATTAAAGCAGAGGGGGAGCTTTAATAAACAGTCCTTTCCTAAGAGCTTCTGTCTCCATCTTTTCTGGATTAAGCCGCGCCGTCTGTCTCCAATCTAAATGTTAAACCGAATCGGCTACAACGTGTCTGCGGAAGCCCCAAGTGGAGCCTGGGATAGTGTCTGGGGCTGGAAACACTGCCTTTGAAAATCCCACAAGGTTCGAAGCCCTTAAAGCAGAGCCCACCAGAGTTGCTGATAGACATCCCTCTCCTTCCTGTGGGCTTTTGGCTTGCTGCTGGGCTGGGAAACGGTGCAGCGTTTGACCATAGTCCAGTGCTTTGGAGAAGACAGGGTGGCCGAGCAAAGGAGGAGCGCAGCTGCAAGTCAGGAGACCCAGCTCCATGATTCGGGACATCTTGTGTCCTTTCTCCACTTATTGCCGACAGCATGATAAAGCCTTTTGAGACATCAATCATCTTAGGACGATAAAATCCATAAACCAAACCAAACATCTTGCTTCCAAACACATCAGCATTAGTGACTTCAGATCAGTATCGGCTGTAAGTGCAACTTTATTATGATAAAGTAGGCTCTATCGGGCCAATACTCTTAGCAAAGGCTATTTTAATGGGCTGGAGTTTATTTTCCTGAACTACCACACACAGTCACTGCTGAAGAAAACAGAGAGGGCTTAATAGGGCTCAAGGGCACGCAGATAATTCTTTGCAACTCTAAAACTGATTTAGTGTTTGCACACATGCAATGCTCCTGGATGTTTTCAATTCTGAGATGTTGCTCAGAGGGCTGTGCTTGGGATGTCCAGCAAGTTTTATGTGGTAATTAAAACACAGAGACAACCCAACACAACGATGCTGCTTTGCAAAGACTGAACTAAATATTACTTGGTCCTGGTGACTATTGCCTTATTTATACTCAGCACCCCAGCATCCAAGCCCATAACAAAATCAACTTCAGCTCCAAGAGCTGGAGCTCAATTTTCCTGCTATTAAACAATGACCTGAATATTTCCCATTGCATCTTCTGCATTTTTTTTTTGCTGCATGGGGAACGCAAAGCCCAATGTCTACAAATACTCAAATCAACAACATCCTGGTTTTAATGCTTGCGTGTTGCTTCCAGTAAAACCTGATGGACTGAGTATCAGTGCAAAGTGGATACAAAGGGTGCAATAACCACACAGGCAAATTGATACGAAGATCTCAGTGAATATTCATGACTTTTGGGAGGCATTCAGCTATCACCAGCATTTTGGACTTGTCCCATCAGTATTGCAGCCAGTTGTGGGGAAGGGGAAGAGCTTTGCTCTGTGCACAGCTGTTATCAACCCTTCACTTATAAATCAGGAGCAGCATTAATTTACTCCAAATGCTTTGCAACGCTTCACACAGCCTGCAAACACCCTAAACACAACCCTCCATCCAAGAAGCACCCTCCAGTCACCCTTGATATGCTTTACCCCTCCAGTCTCAAAGCTCAGGCCAAACACCAACCTCTCCAATCATTTCAGATCCACTGACTCCTCTGTTAAAGACCAAACAGCAAGTGGGGCATCGCCTTTCTCTGCAAAACCAGGTCAGATTTGAAGAGCTCCTGGTACAGGGCAGGGAGCCTGAGCTCAGCCAGGTCCTCTGGGTGCTGCTGCAGACATGCCACTGATGATATTTGCTCTTATCAGCAACAGTTTTAACAAAATCTTGGATATTTCTACTTTATTCGTGGGAGCCTTGCTAGCTCTGAAAGAGAAAGCCTGCTGTGGGCAAAAAACGGGCACATTTCTCTCTGTCAGCTTCAGTCACCTGAAATGCCATCTCCAAAGAAACATCTTCACCAAGACAGATAGTGTTTACTTTCTGCAGTGAACGTGACAATAAAACGTGTCTAAGCACACTGTAAAAATGAAATAGCACATTTACTACATCACAGCTACCACACTGCCAGAGCATTTGGCTTGTTGGATCCACAAAGCTATAGCAGGAAAGGCTCTTAAAATTCAGTTTGTGATACTACAAGACACCAGGTCGTGTGCCTCAAATGTGCCATTTCCTCATGAATATTAGGTTTATAGGAGCTTAGCAAAGCAGCTACTGCTGCAAGAAAGTCTAGACACCAGCACCTCAATGTTCTCATACTTGCATGTGGGGACACTTTTTGGGGTTGGTCCCAAAGATGGTGCTTAGTTATAATTATCACAGCTCCTGCTTGGAGCTTGTTGGGGCTCACGCAGACCCACAAAAGCTTTGTCATATTATTTCACAGAAACAAAGTCTGGCAGCAACCACAGGGCAGAATTCCCTTTGCTTGAAGAAGCAAAGAGAGGAGAGGATTGAACAGCTACCAGAGCAGCAGTCATCAGCCTGCTTGAAGCTGGGCACACTGAAAAAGCTGGTGTCCTTTCCCAGGTACAAGGTGCCAGCAGTGTTCATCTGCACCAGACATTCACATAGTGCTAATGTGGCATAAGGGGAGCACTGCCTAGTGAAGGATGTCAGCGGGAGCTCAAACTCCTGAACACAACTGGGAAGGACTGACACCTTTTTGGGCCATAATCTGAGCTTTTTACCCTGTCATCCATTGCTGCTGCTGATGATTTACTGATCCCTCCCACATCACTCAGTGCTATAGCTGATGCTAAATTCAGCCCAAAACCCGCCAGAACCTTTCCCAGCCTCCTTTGTGGGATGTGACTAGTGCTAATAAAACCAAACGCAAATGACTTCAGTTTGACCTGATGTAGTTGTTTTGGGATCAGTCTGACTTGGCCAAAGAAAAGACAAATATCCACTCTGCACACAAAACAAGATGAAGCTGCAGAAAGTTGTTTGACAGCTTTTTGTCATACAGAGGCACTTTCAGAGTTGTCAGGACATGAAAGAAAGCACTATTAAATAATATTTGACGTCAGTATTATGTCACATGAAGTAAACATCATCTGCTGCCCTGATGGTTTGCTTCGGGTTGGAAAACAACCGCCACTGCTAAAGGCACCCAAGCAAACTTCTAAAAGAGGTTCTTGCCCAAACGCTTGGAGCAGAGGTTTTCCAGCCCCACATTACAGTCAAACCCCTGGCTGCAGATGAACAGATGGATGCAGAGCACTCTTGAGCCACCTCAGATCCTGTTGGGTTTAGCTGAGTGAGCAGAGCTGCACCCCACTTTCACCCCAACACATACACCTCCATAGGAAGCATTTGAGGCTTCCATAGCTTCTACCATAGGACAAGCCCAACCAGTCATTCAGATGGAAATCACAGACCTACAGCCATGGGAAGCGTGGTGCTGAGCATGCAGAGCCACAGGGAAAGGTAGAGGAGGCGTGCAGAGAGTTTGGCTTTGGCAAGGGTCGGTTTATTTATTCAATGTTATTAGTGATGAAACCCGCAGAGAAGACACTCCAAAAATTCATCCTGGGTACAAAATTTCCTTAAGGGGAAAAAAGACACAGGAGGGGAAGAGTCAAAAGCGGAATTTTGCTTGGGAATGAAATACAATCTAATACATCAAGAACAAATCAATCCCAGCCTAGGAAAAAAAAACCTGTAAGGACCTGTCTGGGATGTGCCTATATCAGAGAATGGCTTTGTCTCACACTAAGAACACCCCCATCCAGGAGACACCAGGAGGTGTAGAGGGCAGATACCACCCCCTTGGACTGGTTCTTTCTTCTCTACAGCATGAAGATGTGAGCATCAGGATACAGGAATCATCTCTACAATTGCATGATCGAGCCCTTGAGCAGAGCGGTCCCTAGGCAATGCAGTGAGCAGCATGGTCACCCAAGGAACACCCAAAACATTGCAAGAAACAATGGCATTGTCAATTCAGGACATATGAAGAGCACCTGGAAAAACTGTTTTTCCAGGAAAAGTTCCAGCAAAGTGCTGTAGAATTTTGTGTGAATTTTGTGTAGAACTGTGTGACTCCACTGCAGGGAGGCTTTGGACACACAGGCTCACTCCTGCATGGAGAAATCACAGTCTTGGGACATGCACTCTTCCCCTCAGAGATCCCTGCACCCAGGAAACTCCCATTGCTCAGGGAAGCTGTCAAAGAGTCTGAGCAGAGCCCAAAACAATGGGGTTGGCTTGGGAAGTGCTGTGACTTTTACAGCACTAAATTTGATAGATTACCAAGATTTATTCTGTTTGTTTTTTTAAGGAAAAAGTTTTATGGAGCCCAAAAATATTTTGCTAATGAAAATAAAAAAGCCATTTACAGAAGGCATTGTGAGCCACCACATAGACAAATGTTACTAAGCACAGCGCTTCAACTGAGATTAGAAACACAAACATTAAATACCGAGAGGCAACACAACCTTTTGATTGCCATGAATCAAAATGATGCCAAGGGTGGCATCAAGGCACTCTTAATTTATCCTTAGACTTTTTCTTTTGGCATGTGCTCCATGGTCCCAAATACAGCCCAGGGATTCCAACAAACACCCAGCACATACATGACTCTATTTTGCAGTCAGATAGCAAACATCTCCTGGAGATACCATTGCTTTTGTCTTTGGATGAAATACGAAGGTCTGGTAGTGGTTTACAAATAAATGCCTTAAGGACAAATGCATGGGGGTTTTGTAGGAAAAGATGTTCTTGAGGGAAGAGAAGGAAAAGCAAATGTGAGCTAATCAGGGCAAAGACAAAGCAAATGAGTTCACAACCAAAACCCCTCTAAATTCATTGCTGTAAGAGATAAAAATTGAATGAGTAATGAGAGCACAGCTCTGGCACAGCAGGAATAAAACTGGATGAAAACACAGAGGTCTTTCCACCAAAAAAATCTCTTCTAAAGGAAGAAATAGGGGAAAATGTAACAAATACAATTATCCATTAGCTGCTTGGCCAATTTTCTCTTGGTGTCCTGTACAACAAATGCAATTTAACACTTTAGGAATACAAAGGAAGAATTGCGTATGGGACCTGACAAACATGTGATGGACATTACTAATGGAAATTCAAGTCTTCCCAGCCAGGCAGACAAGCAGCGGGAAGGGGCTGTGCTGTTACTAACAGGGAGAAGGGAGAGAAGGAAAACAGAAAGACAAGTAGAGGAAGTCATCAGTGAAGCTGGGGAAACAAACATAAAACACCTCTTAAATTATGTCTGGGCACAATGCTTGGTGCCTTTGCACTGGTCCGGAGGGGCCTGGGATGTCTGAGCATCTCTCATAGATGTGCTTAAACGGGACAGGTTGGGATCAAACTGCATTCCAGAGGGGCTCTCCCAGCTGGGACAGCTTCTGCTTGTGCCCAGCCTGCCCTTGCAGCAGACCACACACACAAATGACTTCACATCTGTACTCCTGGATGGTTTTATGAGAGATGGCATTTTTAAGGGGGATGAGGGGAAGAGAGCAGCAGAGATGGAGCAAACAGGATGCTGGCCAAGCCAAGGCCAGGGCTGTGCATCATTGTAATCTCTGCTAATGCTTTCCTGGATAACAAGAGCATGGCTTTGTTGCACCTGGGCTGCCCCAATGGCCCCCAGCGTCATTGGCCAGTGGGAGACTATACAGCCCAAAAGCAAAGAGAAAACCACATGCCTAAAGATATTGTTCCCCATTCATTCATTTGCAGAGCCTTCCCTGCATGCTCAATGAGTTCCACAGGTTTATTTTATTTGTGCTTTTCAGTGGTTATAGTTCTCAGACACTGTCTATGATAAGACACTGGTTTTTCAGCTGCTGCTGCCAAAATTCAACTATTGGGGCTTAAATTTTCCAAGTGATCATCTGCTTCAGTCTAGATTTTGGGGGGAAAGCATCACTTGAAATGTGTCACTTGTTTAGTAGAATGAGCTCATGGAAAACGATGTTGTTTTGTCTATGTTGAAGGGAAACGAAAAAGAATCCTCACTCTTCCATCACTAATATTGCCATACAATAGAATGAAATATTAAAGCTTGCCAGAGGAGAGAGAAGTTAGCAAGGTCAAAGCCATAAGATGGAAAGCACCGGTGTTGTGAGGCACAGCTGTGGCCAGGTTGCTTTCCCCATCAGACAGACCCACTCCAGGGGCAAATCCTGCACCCCATCAAGGACCCAGAGTGTGTCCATTCACTAGATCCTTGCTGAGTGAAGCAATCGCCCATGTCCACGCGTGCATTTGTGAGGCTTTCCCATTGATGTTCGGCCTTAGTACGGGCTTTTTCACAGGGTAGATGTATTGTGTTGATGCCTGGAGAGCACTGCAGAGGCATTTTCAGGCAGGCTAGTTTGAGATGCAGCTGTGATTACATCATTCTTTAGTAGTAGAGACAAGTATCCCATAACTCAGAACCAAGAGAGATTTCTAGTGCTTTGACACTAGAGATTAAACAGAAATAAACACACGACTATCAGTAAAAGTGACTGCAAAATACCGGAAAGGGTAAGTGGCTAAGAACAGATAAAAATCAGTTATGTTAGGCTATAACAAAGATTTAACTGGAGGGAGAATAGGGAATAAAGACCATGACAAATTGACAGGGTCTTCACTGCTTATGAATAAAGGATGCATTTAAAAGAATAAAGAGCATTTTGAGAGAGGAGAGGTGTGGGCATGAGGATTGTTATGTATAGCCCATTAAGCTGCACGTGCTGCATTTTAGACTTGTCTCTCTTGAAAAATGGCTCCGAGGTACCTCATACCAGCACGTGTCGTCAAACCTAACAGATTAGATAGTACTTTATTGTTCAAGATACTCTTTAAAAGGTGATGATATTTCCACTACACCCAATAGCTGCCTCCGAGGCACACGTGTATCAGTAATGAAATCCTACTGCTTTCTAAATGTTTTGGAAGAAAGTACACAAAAAGGCCCATAAGCAAGGACAGAAGCAATAGATACAATCTTCACAATTTTTATAGCCTGTTCAGGAGTGGTTCCATATGGGCTATGCCATGCACTTCACAAGGGATCAAATCCTACATAAAGCAGTGCCAAAACCTTCATTTGTTCCTTGGGAATCCAGCTCTCAAGCTGTATTCAAGGGACTGACACAGCATCCCTTTAGCAGGATGGTTATTGAGATTGGCTTTTTGAGATCAGGTTTTTCAGTTGTATTTGTTAATCACCCCACTGTTGCCTGTTCATGACAGCATTGGGGGGTACCATGCACACAGAAATAACATCTCCATAAGTATCAAAACAAGGATGCCACACCACTTTTCGAGTAATGGAGCCAAGAAGATCAAGAGGTTTTGAGTCAATGAGTAACTAATGAAATAACTTAAAAATACCTATTAATCTTAAAATAAAAGTAAAGTTTCAGAAAAATATTCACTTCTCCTTCCTATCCTTTGAAAGACCTTAAATTCTTCAACACATAACACGATTTTTCTTGATTCAAAATAAAAGTCTGCTTCACTTTTGGGTTACTCAGACTACTCTTCTGTATCTGAAATTTCTTTTCAAATCTGGCCTAAAGCACACTTAAATCTGAAGGATGACAAAATGAAGCATGAGGATTTTAAGAAGTCTTTACTAGAAGAATTAAAGATCCAACAATTTCAGTCTCAATTCAGAAGAGCTCCAGACCTTCCAAAGCCTTATTGTAAAAATAAATGTGTCCTCTTCAATGATTCATCGGCCCCTTTGCAGCGTGTTATATGCAACATGATGATAACAAGACCCAGAGAAGATGCTCAGGCATATCACGTTGGGCACTGCCCAGGTCTGTCTTGTATCTATAGGTCATCTCTTTGCTGAAGGACACTGGTGGGGCAGAAGCACCTTCAGCAGAACCATGAATGGCTTCCTGCATTGACATCCTGCAACGTGCCCTAACCAAGACACCATTCACCTATAAGAAGAAGCAACACTTAAGAAACCCTCTAGGATTATGTAAAGACATTATACATCCAAAGGCCTTCGGAGATTCACTGAACAAATTTGGCACATTCGCATGAATGAACTTCTGGAAGGTTTAATATGAGCATTACAGAAATGCCAAGAAGTGTCTGTTTGATAGGAAGGAGCTCCATTGCTTGCAGTACCGCAGGCCGCTCTTCTTGAAGCGCTTGGAAGGGATCAGGGAGGACAGGGACGATTCCCCAGGCTGGTTGTAGAGGATATCTTTAAAATATGGGCAGCACATGGAAAAAAACTGGGAACAGCTTTCATAAAAAAGGTTTTGTTCTATGTGCTCGAGTGAAGATATTTATGGTGTCTGCTGTGTCATTCCAGATTTCTCATGGGCCATTAAATATCCACCTGGATATTGCATCATTTAACTACTGGAATGCGTAAGCATTTCTGCTGCTCGTGAAAGGGCAACTATGAGCTGTATAGAGCATAAGTGCTCTGCTGTCCTTTAACAAATAAATCAGAAAGCAGAGCAGATAATACAACTGTGTTCGGTTGTGGCAGCCTGACAGCTACGTGTATTTATTTCTTTAACTGATCATGACAAGAATTTGAGCAGGGGCTCTATATATTATTTCTGGCCTTCCCTCGAGTTTGTTAATCTTCCCCTGGTGCCAGCAGCAGTTTGGAGATCCATCTTAGGGGGTCCCTTCTCACACAGTCAAAAGGCAGCCTCTGCAGCCTCGCATGTAGGCAGAGACAAATAAAAGCCCATCTGACTTCAAAAACATGCTCCAAGCTTTGTGCATCTGAAGGTGGAAACCCATCGCTCAATCAAGGTGACACCAACCTGTCAAGATCTGAAACAGGGTCTCACATTCCACTTTTGTGGAAATGCCCACAAAAAAAACCAACCTTTTTTGACAAACTGCCTTAAACACGTGTCCAGCCTTCTGTAATGGTTTTCAGACATGCTCCTTGTGCTGGCTGGTCCAGCTGCTTCACACTTGCATCCAAGATCCATCCACTTCTTCTAAGTATGGCTAGTGATGCACATTGTTTTCCAAGGTGGAGTTTAGGGGACAAGCAACATTGCTACAGACACCAGTGCAGTATTTAAAATGGAAAATAAGACTCATCTTAGAATGGTTTGGGTTGGAAAGTACCTTAGATACCATCCAGTTCCAACCCCCTGCCATGGGCATGGACACCTGCCACTACAGCAGGTTACTCAAAGCCCCATCCAACCTGGCCTTGTATGGTTACACAAGGCACTGAAATGGATATCTCCTCAAGGGAAAGCAGCTAATGACATATCTCATGACGACAGCCCTCTTTGGTGGTCCTGGTTTATCCAAGACTGAGAAAAGCTTTTAATGCCTCACACTGAACTGGTAGGAACAAGGTTATACTGTGCCTGCACTGCAGTTGGATGTTGGCCCATGATGCACAAATCCAACAGGCAGGGACAGTGCTGGAAAGGACTGACTCTGCCAAATCTAGGGGGGTTAGAATACATATATCCTCAGTGGGGATGGTGGAAAGGAATCTGAGCCCTCTCCAAAACCAAGATGTAGTTGTAGTGTTATTAGGAAAACGAAGTGGTTTCAGTGGGAGGGGTTTATCCAGGCAGGGGGCAGCTGAAGTGTGGGGTTTGGGACTGTTTCTCCCAAAGCATCCTGCTAAAGGCCAACAGCCCCACAGCCTTTGACCACAGCACACGTCATCTCACAGAGTACGCGGGGAATGTGGATATGGGGAGCATGTCGGAAAGGTCAGCAAGCCTGGCAGGTCTCTGCCCAGATGACATCAGTGTTGGAAGGACTTCTTCGGAATCAAAATCCTGGTGGGGAGAAAGCAAATGTCTGCAGCCCCACAGCTGCAGGGGAAGCAGAAACTCATCCTGCAGAAGTTTCACCCGGCATGCCCAGATCCCATCATACACACCTTTAATGCCTGCTGGTTGCCACTGGAGCAGCAGCAGCAACAGCTGCAGAGGTGCAGGTTGGTCCCAATGAACACATTCCCCTCTCCCAGAGCTATAGGAGATTTTCTTTTGCAATTCCAAGGGATGAGACCCTAAATCTGCCATGTTTCCTCTAATAAGATCCCGTGGCAGAGGCACCCACTCTCTTCCTCTGATGCCAGCAGCACACAGCAGTGAGCAGGCAGAGGAAGGAAGCTGAGCAGGATCGAGTTCCTCTTCAGAACAATTCTATCAGCAATTCCAAAGCTGCTTCCCCCTTCCCGAGCCCAGAAGAGGCAGGTGCTCAGTTGAGTAAACCACAAGAGCAGTGTGAAATGATTTGCACTGTACTGGGCCATATGGATAGAAAATCTTCCTCCAGGACAAGCATAAATCAACTAAACCCATTCTCAAGATACACTCTAGCTTTAGGAGAAAGCAAGACCTATAAAGTAAGCTCTGCATCAGTCTTCAGGGGAGAAAGGGAATTGTTTTCTTTGGCATTTCTCATCCCTTTTTGCTTCAGCTGCAGACAGGAGGAAAGCAAAACACACATGTGGTCCCCAGGACTGTGGCAGGGAGAGGAAAGTGGGGGATTGCAGGCTGGGTTGGTATTAGGATGCTGTGGTGCTTTGGAGAGCCTCTCCAGTGCCACCCAGCATGAAATCAGCAGCTCACTGTGATCAATCACAGCAAGAAGCACCGAGGTCCTCCTTGAGAAATAGATACTGAGCACACAGAAAAGGAAAACCCTGATAAAATGCACGAGTGTCAATGCAAGGCAAAGAACAGACAAATACTGACACCAAATAGAAGAGTGATGCATCCAAAAGCGCCATCACAACAAAACTATTATCTCCATGCTGCTTTTCAGACCCTCTCACCAGTCTTTCTTCAACAGCCACTAAAGCCCACACGGGACTTGAAATCACTTGTTCCTTTAATTTAAATGCAGCAAGACTCCACACAGCCAGTTGTAGACAAAGCAGGAACACTGGAAGTGGAATCCATTGCAAAGCAACGTGTCCCAATAGCTAAACATCAGCAGACAGCAACAGGTAGAAGTCAGGCTGGTGTTTGCTTTGCTCCTTTCCCAGAGCAAGATCTGACTGGTAACAGCTGCCTGCTTTATGGCTGTCTCTTTTTATTACTTTATTCCCCTCCATGCCCCCTAAAAAGAGGAAGAAAGAAAAAGAATGGCTAAAATTTATGGCTAGAAGAAACCGATTACTACTGGCAAGCGAACTGAAGGGATCAATTGTTCCATACGGCAAAAGCCAAAGAACTCAGGGTTCTATTCACAAGAAAAGACTGATGTGCTAAAGGGCATGGAAATGCCACTTTTATTGTGTGCCGGAGAATTTTCACATTTGAATCCAAATTCCATAGGAAAGCGTGGTATGCAAGAGACCCAGCTACAAGGGCTGGCCAGACGGCATGTGTGAGCAGAGAGCATGTGCGCGGGGAAAAGCATAATACCCTGAGCACAAAGGTTCTGTGTTCCTGTCCTCCCGGCACAGCGTTGGGCTTTCACACAAGCAGGGAATTATGTGCAAAATGCCTGGAAGTCAGCACCAAATGTGCTCCGAAACAGGCAAAACCAGAGCACTGCTCTCTTGTTTCCTACCCAAGTATGAACTGTTGGGTCCATTGCTGGCAGTAGTGCAAGAAAACTTGGTCAAACTCATGGGAAACTCTGTTTTAAGTGTGGGAGAATAAAGCCCTAATGCTTTTCTGCTTCAGGAGAAGAGGCAGCAATTCCCAAGCTGAACAGACGGGAGCGGGAAAGCAGGACAGGGTGAGCACAGGCATCAGTTATGGCATGTTGGGAGAAGTTACTGGAGGTAGGATGTGAAGAAACACGAGACCTTTGGCTCGAGGACAGACATGCAAACTGTTTATGTATTTGTACAGTGGGGCATGTTGACAGAGCAGTTAAGCACGATGGATCTGAAGAAGTCGATTCGAGCCATAGATTTGGATGTGCATCAAAGGCAACTCCCGATGGGAAGCAGAAGGTTGGAGGCACAGCTTTGCCATCTCAGCCCCACGTGCCATGCTCACTGGGGTACTGTTCCCAAAGGCTTTTGGTGCTGGGTGTCGCACAGAAAGTAGGAACAGACAATTCCTGCTCAGCACCAGGGACGTCTATTAAAGTCACCAAATGATTCGGTGCTTTCCAATAGACAGATGTACAACAGCAGAGAGCCAGATTGGAATTGTGCTTTGCAGTTTCCCAAGCAGGAAATGGGAGTTGGGCCCAAATTTAATAAAACCTCCTATGACAGCTAGGTAACTCACTCCCCAAAAGGCCTTGGAAATCACAACCCTTGCTCAATTAAATGGGAAAAGAAAAAGTTTTCAGAACAGGCAACTACAGATTCTTCTACCACAAGTGCCAACATTGAAATTACCAGGTTTTGTTTTGGGATGCTCCATCGCAGGCATCTGAAACTCAGTACACACAAATGTGTATGCATTTAGGAGGCTCGTGGCTAGATTTGGGCAGAGGTTTATGAACAGGAGGAGGAGGAAAAGGCTCTGGGAAGGACTTCAGCCCTGCAGACCAGGCGTTAGCAGCACAGCTCCCATGTACAGTGGGCACAGTGGGAGCACACGGTATCGTTGGCTTTCTGGCCGGCTGACAGCACAGATGTGCTGTAGCTCAGGCTGTGACTAATTGCAACAGGCTGCTTGCACGGTTACAAAAGGCAGATCTGTTGGCATTGTTGCTTTCAACCACCTGGCCTTGACAACCGTTTTCTGCAAATAGCACATATGTCATGAAGCTGGGCTCAGGAGTTGTGCAAGGGAAGAGTGGAAATCCCCAGGATGGAGGCAGGAGCTGGAAGTGGTCATGGCCAAGATGTCCCATCAAGCAGCATGGATCAGCCTAACCAGCAGCAGTCAATGGGCTGAAAGAAGGCAATGTTCTTCTTTCATTTAATAAAGCAAACGATGCAGTTGCACAGTGTATTGCTCATGATGGACTCAGTGTCTTCTCCAGGCATACACCAGAGCAGGAAAACCCACAGTGCATTGACTTAAGCCTTGCACCAACTCCTGCCCATGCTGGGTCCATCCCTATTAAATGCCAGAATGACACAGCTCGAGAGAGAAAAAGCCCAGATGGCACAGGTCTGACCCTTTGAAGGAGAACATATTCAACAGTTTTTATAAGATATTTCTATTTAAGATAGATAGATCTGTGCTAAAGCCAGAAGGGGAGCACACAGCTACAGAGATGGGATGCTTTCAGGATCAGAACCTGGGTGGATTCATACTCTCAAGCTGGATGCCTTAGGAGCTGCTGGGCTCCTTCCCTTAGGCAAGGCTGCTCTTTTTCCATGGGATCCACGAGGGACTTAAACATGCAGCAATGACCTCCACAGTTCCCCTTTCCTCACCCCACAGAAACATCCACTGCCATTTAGGGAGGAAGAACCGGTGTGAATTAGTGTCAGAAATGAACATAGTCCAATTCAAGCACCATGACTAAGCACATAGATAACAAAGGAGCTGCTAACGCAGTTTTCATCCCTTGACATCTTCACTGGCAGGCCAGTTTGGAGTAAGAGTTATTTGGCTCATTGACAGGGTGACTGGGTAGATCCTGTGATTCATGAAATGTAAACTTCCAGTTGTTGATCTTGTGATACTCTCTGCCCTTGAAACTACTCCGGCTGTACACAGTGGCTTATTCTGGTTTCCTGGAGCCTGGCACAGTGAAATGCACAGGAATACAAGAGTATAATGTCAAACCTATGGGGACACATCCTGACTAATGTATAGGCCTCTTTTTGTAAATGTGATGGTGAGGGACTGCTGAAAAGCTGGTCTTTGATCAGATGAGAGAAGGGACGAAGACACCCAGTGGTGCAGAAACTGTCACAGCAAAATCACATTTTCTGCCTTCTAGAAGGATGAAGCTTATCCTTCTGTCTGCATCTACAATTAATTTGCTTTGAGTTGTATGAGTAGGACGGAGAAGCGGGGCAGCCCTGGGAACCTGCAGACCCATTCTCCTGCTAGAACGTGCCTGGCTCACAAAGCTAAGCTGTCGTTCCAGCTTGGCTTTGGGCTATGCTAGAGCCATTTCCAAGCTTCAGAATAAACCAAAAAGTAAAGGAAGCAAATAACCATCCAAAAGCTTATGATCAGCTGAAGTGCTGGGTCTCTTCCCCCAGAAAGTGTTTCATCCTTTTACTGCACTGTTACCAAAATGGGTCTCTGTCAACCTATTACATAAAGCTCTTAGTCAAACCCAGACCATTACAAACCTTCTGCGCACAGCCTCACCCCCAAAAAGGGTCAATCAGAAGTTTCCATAGTTGGTAAAACACACTTTTGGTTGCCTATGCAGCACACAGACTCTTCACAGCTTGCTTTAAATTAGTCGTGGGACAGCAGAGAGGAATGAGAAAGATTTGTAAAGATGGAGATTTAAGCATAATTTATGTCTTCCAGAAAATGCAAGTTAAACCTTGCCTGTTCTGGCCCTTCAGCACTCCTGATGGGAACAGGATATGTGTTTAGCATATCTCCAAGGTATTCTCATATGAACATGACAACCAGGTGCCTACTGTGAGGACAGCTATAACAAATCACCCACATTCTTTTCAAGCCAACGCTGCAATTGTTCTTCTCGCCAGATCATCTGGCTTCAGTGTGGGCTCCCTTCAATTTCTAACACTGAAAGTATTTCCAATAGTTGACAGATGTCTTTCCTCGCTTTACACTCCTTCCTTACCCTTCTGTGTTAGCCTTACAGGAAATACCGACTTAATTGGAAAGATTAGGAAAGGTCTCCTACAGCTATTGGAGAAAAAAGTGGGAGCAGGCAGAAAGCAGGAAAGGGAGAGCAATTCCTTTAGCATTTTACTTCAGTATTAAGCTTTAGATATTAACACCCAGAGAAAGAAGGGCTTTAAAATTCTGTTTGTTATCACTCAGC
This sequence comes from Forpus xanthops, assembly GCA_032466535.1. Lineage (NCBI taxonomy): Eukaryota > Metazoa > Chordata > Aves > Psittaciformes > Psittacidae > Forpus > Forpus xanthops. The sequence goes on along the minus strand of JASSUY010039614.1, from coordinate 28,457 downwards.
ACAAAGTTCCCTCTCTCATAATAGTTTTAAACTAGCAGTTTAATTCCTTGCCCACATATAGGAGACATTTTCCAAGAAGCAAGCATTTGTAAACAGTTACTAGAAATACCATTTGATCATGCTGTGCAATACTACAGCGGATGGTCTGGCTCACTGGTTTATACCACACACAGACCTTAGGGCTTTTACCCATTAATTTCTCTTACGTGGAAGAAGATTCATGCTCAGCAGCAAAAGAAAAAATCACCAAAAGAAACACACAGAGGAATTTTTGCAGCATGTAGATAATGAAAATTTCTATAGAAATAGTCCCTCATGAGCTCATTGGGTCTGGAAGGAAGCAGGGTTTGATGCCAAGATTTCTAAAGGATGAGAAGTCCTCACAGAGTATCCAGGAATGTGATCCAGGTTTTCAATTCCACCTCCTCTCCCCTATTTCATAGACAAAATGAATATCCTCACACCGGCACACTCAAATCTGGAGTGGGATCTGCTCTGATTTACAGGCTACATTCAAGTGTGAGCAGTTCCAAAGAATTTTGTTCCTGAAAGACCACAGAACACACCCTGTCCTAATTGTTTTCCTAAATGCACTCGGGCCATCTAAGCTGTTTGGACAGTGGGAGCCTACAGTTGTAATGGAGATATCTAAGCACCACTCAACTAAATATATTACTCCTTTGGTAGCGCTGCTCCTGCAGTAAGACAAGCACCATCCTTCTTCAAAAAGAGGTTTGTAATCAGAGGGAGAGGGGGGGAAATGGACACCTCTATCCTGCAGAGACCAGCTGCATGAGGAAAGCATACCAAAGGAAAAAGCTCTGTATGAGCAATGCTTAACATACAGCGCTTGGCTCCTTATGTCCAGCGCAAGAGGACACAGAGAACGGACATGGATGGAGCATGGATGTATGAACAAATAATAGATAAAAACCCAGTTTTGTGCTTAGACCCAGACAAGGAAGCATGAACAATTAGCAAAGACATGGTACTTCAAGGTACAAGTCAGTGACAGTAAGTGCAGGGCTCTGCAGCAGGAAATGGTTTCATTAAGGTGCAGGCCTCTGAGCTGTTACCACCATTACGGCTGGTGGGGATAATTTGGGCTAATTTTCAAGATCGGTATTATTTGTGTCATGCCAGCCAGCATTTATCCTGCAGGTCAAAACTCAGCATTCATTTAAAAGACATTTCAAAGCATTACCTGCTCAGGCATCTGGAAGCACTTAAGCACGTGAACCTGTTTGCTATTTACGCTGCTTAACTGTTCCCATGTTAGGTGTGGTGGAAAGTTGGGTGACAGCAAAGAAAACAGTAAAGTGCAAGACTGAGTGTCTTTCCCAAGGCAAGGGGATGTTAAAAGTCCACTAGCAGCTTTGCTCTTTGGTTTCTCCTTATCTTACGCCTTGAGAGTCCTGGGGAACAGGTAACAGGGAAGGATAATGAAGAGTAGCCATGACTTCAGATGAGGAGCTGCCCTGGTGACATCAGGATGAAGACTGACAAAGTGTGATGGAGAACAGCAGCATCCAGAAGGGAATACGCAAGGAACAAGACCTTGAAGAAGGACGCCTCACCTGAGGTCACTGGACAAATGGAATTGAGTGAGGAAGGATCTTTTGCCAAGAGCCATAAAGGCTGAAGAAAGCCCATGAGAACTGCAATGAAGGGCTGCAAGAATGCTTCATGGGCATTACTGAACTGTCAGAAAAAAGTCATAGGTCCACAAGTCATAGAAACCTACCCACAGCACATCCTGAGCAATTCCGACTTGAAGTTCAACTCAGCTTTGTGTTAACAGGTCATACCTCCACGTGCCACACATGGTGGCTGACAGAAAGAAAGAGATAAATTACAGCAGAAGGCAGGCTGTGATGTGTCAAAGCTCCCAAACAGCCGTGATCCGGAGGCAGGACTATCACCTTACGCAAACAAAGCAGTAGCAACCAAAGTTCAGTGCTGATAGAGGCAAAGCTGTACACGCTGGAAGGTGTTCACCTCACTGCATGGGGCAGGAAGGGACCCACAGCATTGAAGCAGCAGGGATGACCTCAGTTGAACACACACACTGTGAACAACACATGTCAGTGAAACCCCATCACAGAAAGTGATACGGAGATAAGCAGGGATGTGCTGCTCTGCTACAGGACACTCCATCCCTGGAGGATGCAGGGCAAGGAGGAGTTCAGAGAAGCTGGACAAACACTGAAGCAAGAAAAAAGCTTCCTCTAAAAAGCCAGAAAAAGGTACCTTAAAAGGAGACAAAAAAGAAGACAAAGGAATCCACTTTCTATTACTTAAAGAAAGCTGATGAGCAATTTCTCTTCGCCTTCTTCCATTACTCAGGAGCTACCAGAGCAAGACCAGTCCAGAGGACAGAAAAAGGCAGTTTCATATAACCTCGTCCTGAATTATCACTCAGGCCCCACACTGGGCACGTGTACTACATCTTGGAATTACTATATGGAGCAGTTTTAGAGATGCTGTGCACAGCTCTGCCTGTTGCAACACTTTAACTCCTTCCCCAGCAGCAGGATGAGACCCCCATGGCAGAGGCAAGCCCAGGCAGCACATCTGGTACAGCAAATGTGGCAGTGCTCAGCACCATGGTCTAATGCTGCCTCAATGACACACGTGCAGCAATGTGAGGACAGACACCTGCCAGTTCCCAAAGCCAACACATTCCTGAGCCAATGGCAAGCAAACAAACAAATACAACAACAACTTGCCCCAACAGCAACGTGGGGCAGGAGTCCTGGCTTGTCTCAGATATCAATAAGTTGTTCTTCAGAAGAGCGTGAGGCTGGTCTGCTCCAAGAACACCCACACAAATATTTAGGGTTATGTGTTTCTCCTTAGCTTAGGAGTTATTGTAAAGCTTCACTCCATCACCATCCCTAGGCTTATAGCCCATGGCATCACTCCCCTTCCACTCTGCACTGCTCTGCATGCCATAATGTCCCCATGGAATCTCCCAACCAAGGTGCCCATCATAGAATATCAGGTTGGAAGGGACCTCAAGGATCATCTGGTCCAGCCTTCCAAGCTAAGCGTGACCTAGGCTAGATGTCCATCACCCCACATCAGATCATTTTCTAGCCTGTGAATAGATGCAAGATGCAGCCATGGCCCAGGAAATCTTGCACCAGTACGACCTCTACAGCATGACATCCATCTAGAAACCCCTCCTATTTTCACCCTTTAATAAAAATTTAAGACAAGTCAAATTTCTAATGTGAAGGCCTCTGTTCTCTTGGTTTTCTCCTCTCAAGAACTCCACAGGATAGTTGGTCACTATTTTTCTTCACCAAGTCAGTTCTTTTCCTCTTGCTTTGCCAAGGTTTATACTCACATCTCAGTTTTCCTTTGAATCCCAACTTGTAATTACCATTGTTATCTAATTCTTTTTCAAGAGAAAGGAATGTCCCTTGGTCTTTAAATCAGCTCAGATTTGTGACCTGAGTTTAAATACATTCAGCTGAAAGCCATTAGCAATTACTCAATTGCCTTTGCTGTAAAATAGCTTAAATTACTCAACTTTAGCCCATTATTTGAAGAAAAAATATCAATTAAACCTTCAGGCTTAGAGAACTTACATCTATACGTTAGAGGCATTTAGCAGTATTTGGATTTTAAACTTTTTCCACCAGTTTCAAGCAAGGGCCTTATTCAGAGCCCAACTTTCCCACACCAGAGTGTGTTCCCATCCAAGGTGATGCTGGGTGTGTAGCATGCTTGGCCCAATGCTAGATCCAAGTGTGCCATGGACCTGAGGTGGTGCTGGGTCTAATAGCGTGCCTGGAACCATGGCTAGGCTGCAGAGTTTATAACCCCAGCTCCATGTGTCCTACCACTGATATGTGCACCTCCCACTCTTTCAGCTTAGTCATGCAGCAGAAGCTTTATCCAGTTCCACTGAACACTTTGCCCTGATGCTGTTGGCAGCATGGCTTGTGCCAGTGAAAGAAGTAGGGTGAAAAAAGAGTTAAAAACAATAAAGGAAAGAGTCAAGCAAATGGTTTGGTGGCAGTGCTGACCAGAGCATCGTTTTAGTGTATGCCTGTCCTGCTACTGCTTCTTGGCAATGAACAGGGCTTAATTTTGTTCCCTTCTGCTCTGTATTTGACTGCCCTTCATGGCCTGGGATGTTGAAATGTTCAGGTCCTGGCCATTGAAATCATCAGTCGTACACAGCACACCCATCTGGCATCAGCCACAAGAAAGGGTGGTTCTAATTTTAATGCAATCTCTTTGATTTCAGGAATTAGGGCTTTATTATCCTTCAGAAACTCTGAGATGCATTTCCCAGGAACAGATCTCGGAATTTGCCAAAAGAGGGAGCATTCCCTAAACCCTCAGACACATCAAAGGGTGCACAGTTCCTGCAGCCTCCATCCAGCCCCAAAGCCTGTGGACTTTTGCCTCAGGGGAGCTGACAACAGCTTACACCCAGACAACACCATGACTACGTATTCTAGCCTGTGGCTACTGCAGGGCACCAAATCATGGCCCCACTTGTGAATGAACAAACCAAGTAAGGTCTGCCAGCCTAATTTGGTGTGAAAGGGGCACAGATGGAGCTGGAGACCCTCTGCCACCCTGATGGAGACATCCAGGCACAGGTTCACCCATCAGGGCAGCTTGGGCTAGGCACAACTGCTTGTAAAGAGCAGCCAGGAGGCAACATGGGGGGGGATATGAAGCAGGGGATAACTCCCTGCATGATGTTTTGGTCCAATAGCACCTTCTTCCAAAGAGTTGGTTGAAAACACACTGCTTATATAGCAGCCTTCCCCTGGATCCATCTTCAATACAGTCAAGGCAGAAATAGCCAGTAATGTGATACAGAGCTACTGTTAAATCTCCTTTGAAATGGAAGAAGGAAAGAGCAGGTACAATGCTATTACTGATGCCACAAGTGATGCCACTGCAGAGAAACACTTGTGTTTAGGCTCACAAGTGCCTAATTCAAACGCTGGGCCAAATTCAGATGTGGATTCTAAGTGGCATGGACGGAGAGACATTAAATGTTCAGAAAGAGGGAATGATGAAGTCTGTAGTGTGCAAACCTCCCCCCTTTCCCTCCTACCAACTCCATCTCGGATATTTTCTTAACAGCCTTTTCTGGGGCTGACAGTGCTGCAGAGGAGGCCAGCAGGAATCCCTGCACCGCAGTGGTGGTTTGGCAGCTTTATGATGTTTTACATCACTTTTGCAGAGAGCACCATAGCTATAAAATTTGTAGTTTTCCTAAACCCCCAGAATCCATTTAATCAAAACAGTCCGGCGGCCGCACTGAGGCATTATGCAAGTGCATGGCTGCTTCTCCTTCAGCTGCAGGAGGAGGAATTTGCTGACAAGTCAAGATTAAACTCTCAGTTCCTTCTTCTCGGTCATTATGTGCAGTTAAGAAGAAATTTCAAGTTAATTAATTCAATCTCAGGAGAGGGAAACTCACGCAGGGTTTCTTTAACTTGGTGCAGCTATGGAAGGGAAAGGCTGAGTGTGTTTACTGCCCAGTGAAAAGCAGTTCATGTTCTTTGATACTCCCTTCTCATCTTCCACCGTACAGGGTGCTGTCATGGGGTAGCCTGGTGGGAAATCAGTCCACTTGAAATGAGTTTTGCAGGCCCTGAATGGATGTGTGCTACCAAACCGTTTGATTTCTGAGCCACTTTTTGTCCTGTATTTTGTCCTCTTCCCAGGAACAGCCTGTATTCACATCCCACAACTTGGCACGAGCACCAGGAGCTACACCTTGCCTCCTTCCAAGCCAGAAACTGGTAGGCAGGCAAGAGAGTCCTATAAAACACAATTAACCTTTTCATTAAACAACAGCTCCCCAAGTGAAAACCAGGCCATATTGGAAGGAAAGAGACTGCTTTATGTTAACGGCGTGTCTCAAACCTTAAAATAAAATATTTGTGCTTACATAAATAGTTGGAAAGGTAAAAGTGTCATAACACTGGGTGTTTGTTATTGGAGCCAGAGCTTGCCTCCTGCCTGCAACAGAATGTCATAACAAAGCCCACATTGGGCTCGCTGCGTTTACTCCTCACTGCAGTGTTTAAAAGTCAAAGACAATCCTGAGCTATAAACAGATTGCGTGATAGCTCACGTGAGGGCTCCTGTCACAGGGGGGCTTATTTTAGTATGCTGCAGACCCAGCATGCCATAGACCTGAGATGATGCTGGGTTCAACCATGCCATGGACCCTGCAGATCTGCAAAGCTATGCAAGACCTGAGATGATGCTGGGCCTGCAGCACACTTGGAAACATGGCCCAAAATCATCTCAGGTTCACAGCACACATGAGACCATGCCCCAGCTTGGGGCCTGAACCAACATCATCTCAGGTTGATCCACATTGAACCAACTTCATCATTCAAAGCCTGAATAAGAAGCAAGGAGGAACTTAGTGCTATATAATCAAGGCAGGAAAACCCATTCTGCCATGGTGTGTCTGGGCAGAAGGCAGGTAAATTAAAGGACATCTATATCCAAGAAGTGGATTGGTACCCTTTTTCTTTCAAAACGGCTTAGGTAACCTACAGCTTATGACCTGCTTTGCTAGCACAGATAAGTACTGATCACTTGTCTTATGCAAGACGCATGCAAGCAGTCTTGAAGAGCAACTGGCCTTTGGAATGAACCCCAGAGCAGAGACAGCCTGTACATCTGTGCCTTGTCATGCAGCAGAACCTGTCCTTGGTATCGTCCCTGACCAACAGACCTCTGCAGCTGTGAGCAGCCAAGAACGAACGTTCAGCATAAAGCAGCATGATTCCCCAGAGCAGCTGCAGAAATACTTCACCTAACTTAACCAAGCATTACTGTAGCAGCAAGGTGCCTATTCACAAATGAAGAGCTGGAGGCTGCAGACAGACCTGCTTGCCCCAGTCCCCCCAGAGCCAGGGCAGAAGGCTTGCAGGTGCTGCCTGGGGACAAGCCTGGATAATGGATTAGAGGACTCGGATTGGATGCTGTACTTGTGCTCTCAGTATCTCTCTGGGGTCATTCAAGAAGTGGGTGATGATCACCAGGTCTCCAAAGGCTGGAACCTGTGGCACAAGCTGTGCTGCTGCCCAGAGGCTGATGATATGAGTGGGTCTGATACCTTTATGCAAGCATCTCCCCATTCAGAGAGAGGTCCCTGCTGAGCTGAAGCATCTCTGTCACCCACCAGAGACCATCTTGTGTAGGCAAGGTCACCCTTGTACCTGCACACAGGACTTCTACCTTTTCAGCAGTACTTTCCCACTCCTTTCCCCACTGCTGCCCTTGGCATCTACTTTTGGAAGCAGGTGTCTATGTGGAAGCTTTTAAATCCACACAAAAACCCCTTATATTGCCCAATTTCCAGCACATTTCTCCAGTCCCTGGAAACACATCAGTCATGGGTAGTGAGGATCCTACGGCTGCAACCCTTTCCTTCAGGAAAGCCAGTCCTGGTTTGTTTGCCCAGTGCAATATGCAGCTGCTCCATATAGACCCATTGGCATCCTCCATGACTTGTATGGGGCTGGGGAGCAGCTGCAGGCTCATGTCTGGACAGGGTGCAGGCAGCGAGCAGAGCCATCAGCAGAACAAGCCAAGGTTTCTGTTGCCCTCTCCCAACCCACAGGAATTCAGGGTCACACCATTCCCACCGGGAGAGAACACCGCAGATGTCCTCCCGTGGGGCTTCCTTAGTCCCAAGAACTGGACTCACTGCAGCAGTGCTCCAAAGGGCTTCACTCCTCACCACTGAGGAGCCGGAATTCAGCAATCCCAGGCTCCAGGGCTTTAGTAAGTGTCCCCGAGGGGTGGAGGGAAACCCAGATGCACGGAACGCTGGTGGGTGAAGGACTTTCCCATTCACAGAGCTCAGCTCCCCATCTGGGAGCACCAGCATCAGCTGGTGCCTTGAGATTTATGGGTGCAAGGCTCTGGCACAGCATCAGGGGGCTCAAGGGGCCCCTGGGCAAACACAGGCGCAGGTGGGGCCATGGGATGCCAGCACAGCCGGCTTGGGCAGGCAGGGAGCCATGGCCCTATCGCTGCAATCAAACCCTCAGCTCCAGCAGGCTGGCACCCTCCTATGGAAAAATGTGCTTGGAAGCTGTCCAGCCACCTCTGCTCCATGAGGAACTGATAACCCTGATGCAGCAGATGCCCCGGGATCATCCTTCTTCCTCCCCACCAGAGCAGGACATCTCAAACCCCATCCCTTCTCAGTCCAACCTTTCAATGCCTTTCTATTTCTCAAAAGAAATTCCTGCACAGCCAGAAGACGTTACCACTTTGTTCTCGGAATATCATAATATTTTCTTTTTTAATTACATCGCATTCCCCATCTGCCTCGCATACATGTTCTGGGCAGTCTGCTTTTGCCAAACATAAGGTCAACATCCATGCTACTAACTTTCTATAAAAGAGCAATAATACTAAAACACTGTTTTATCTAAACCCGATGTTCTGCTCACAATTCCAACCGCACCCAGGCCAGGGCTATGTGACTTCATTGCCCTGGATCCCCATCAAGAGCCTTTTAACATGAGTACACTCATTTAGCAGCATACATTGTCCTGCTTTCTTCAAGAGCAAACTCAAACCTCCCAAGAATGACTTACAACGTTTCCATAACAATTATGAACTCGAGGAGAGGGGTTGCTGCATTTGATTTGAGCTGTGAGGAAATGAGCAGGGATCTCCCAGGCTTCAGTTTTAAAGCTCCAGAACTGACTGAAATCAAGGGAATTCAAGAGAGCAGAAAGTTAAAGCGAGGGTATTAATAAGGGAGACAGCCAGGAAAAGCAAATCCCAACCTGCAGCATACAGACCAACAAAGTCCATAGAGTTGGCCTGAAAGATGAACTACATAAATACAAATATAGCAGGGCTTCCGGGATAGATGCATTCAAATGAAAAAGATCACAGTACTTCTACAAGCTTCTTGTCCAGAGTTCCCACCCTTGTCCCAGAAAGGTTGTAACCTCCCAACTCTCCAATTTACAGAACTGAAGTGCAGAGATTAATAATCCATGCCAACTTCCATCTATATCCTGCAGCATGGGATGGGCAGAAATGAGCTTCTGGCCAGTGCATTACACCAGTCCAGAAGCTCTGTATAATTCATAAGGGAAGGATTTTGGACAAGAGCTCGCCCATTCACATGCAGTTGAGAAGCACAGCGCTTTCCCTCCCCATCCTGAAGCTGAAGAAAAGGCTGCACTCAGCTGTAAATCTGGACTAAGATCTGTAAGGCTAAATCAAGATAAGCACAAAGCAGAATGTCTGCAAGTATAAACTCATCTTCTTCAAAGCATTTCAGGCCCCATCTGCAAATTGGTTTATTCCGAGAACAAATTGTTGCTCAACTACTTGGAAGGAGGCTTCCCAAAACTTCAGGCTAAGCATCTTTGATTGAAAAGAGCATAATATGAGCGATAAATAATATCATGTGAGAACACAGGAGGTGGCTTCAGCCTCCCCCAGGAGTGAGATAATTAACTGCAAGACGTGTTCTATAACTTGCTGTTCCATACCAGCCAACAAGTTGCCCAAGAGTCTTCCCCATAGTATCGTACGGAGTGTCCTTCTTCCTCTGTGAAACTCATAACAACCTTCCTCCACCAAGATAAACTCGCATGAAAGAAGGACAAATAATTGTGCTCCGTTAACAGAGGATTGGCTTTCCCAGGAATTTCGGGTGATCTTCAAGGATGCAGAGGGAAAAAAATACATCCTATCAGTATTAACTCCTGCCCTTGCCAAGGGCAAGGCACATCTCAGGTACATAGCTCCCTTTGGGAAAGGAGATGTTACACAAGGACAGCTCGGGTCATCCGTGAATTGTGTGATTGGTGGCACTTTGCTTTCAGCGTCAAAAACACTGAGCACTCACCACTGCCCACTTGCACAGGCATGACTCCACTCTGGCAAGAGGAGAGATGGAGACAATGTCTCATCTATTATAGCACTCAGTGTTGTCAAGCGGTATTGTCTGAACAAGTGTTTGGGAAGGCATGGTGCTGTGCAGTCAGATGCTATGATACTCCTGCAGGTTAATGCCTTATTTTTCCCTTTATTTTTTTCCTTTAGACTTAGAGAACTGCAAAAAGAATATTTTCCTTCCAACATTCTCACTTTAAGGTGGCAAACAAGCGTCAAACCTGTTCCTAAAAACAGCCATCTCTTTCTCTTCTATTCCACACAGGGAAGGGTTGCGAGAAGAAGGGACACAGAATGAGGGAGGGTCATGGAGAGTGAAGAATAGTGAGGAGAAAAACAATGTGAGAAGGCAAGAACATAAATAGAAACACATGAGGTAAAACATCCCTCACTTCATCACTGGATAGCTCAGCAGGGTCACAGATGACATGAGGAACAAGCCTAGCAACCTCAACAAAACACCATCCAGGTTGTGTTAAGAAACTTTCCCTGGAGCCCATCACACGCTTGGGTTGGTCAGAAGTGGTGCTGCTGCTTTGGGGAGTGCTCAGCCATACATGTCCTCTGCAGAGCATAGCATGCAGATGCCTGTGCCATCAGCAAACCTGGGTACCACAAGTGCTTGCAGCAGGTCCATATAGCAGGGTTATGTGCACACAACTTGACATCTGAGTCAATGCCCCTGAGGAGCCAAGGATCAAGCTGCAGGAACTCACTACCAGCAGATAAGCTATTTCATGCAGCACTGCAGCTGAAGAAGCAGCCCCAAAAAGCTTTTCTTTGAATTTTGCTGCTTGAATTTATTAATTGAAGAAAACAAACAAGGCCACCTCCTGAGGTCAGGCTATGGGAGCTTTTTGGAGCAGCAGAACACCATCTCCCTGGAAATACTGTGGTTTTTATTAGGGAAATTAAAGACACAACAGGGCTGCGTGGTCCACAGTGTCCATGCGAGGCCAGGGGCCACATCTGGGGAAGAGCATCCACCTGCACTGGATTACTCCGTTGCATGTTGACCTCATTTTGGCTCTCTTGCTCAGCGTTTGAAGTTCCTCTGCAGAATCAGATTTAGCAAGGTCCATACCTGGGCTGAGAAATATGTGTCCCAGGGGCAATTCCTCGGCAGTCCTGGCTTTCATTAACCAAGCTCCTCCACTGTCCTTTTTTCACACCCATTAAACAGCACCAAAGGGAGCTGGCAGTACGTTCTCCTTTGCCCTTCTCCTTTGTGCTTCTCCTTGATGAATGGTTAAAGCAGATGCACAGTTGTCTTTGAAGGCTCTGGTGGATGAGCATGTTGAATCAATGATGGATTGGACCAAATGAATCACAGTGTGGGAGAAAGCGCAAGGCAAAGGTTTCTTAGTGGCCTTCACATCTTTACACTTCAGAACTTGCTTTAAAAGCCTGTTTTCTTCTTTTTATCTGGTTCCAGTTTCTGCAGTGCCTTTGCATATGTTGAGGGGAGCAGGGGGGGAAAGAGGAGAACCTTTACATGCAAACAGAAGATTCCACTTCTCCATCAGACAATAATGAAGCATTGTCGTTTAGGGAGTTCAAATAGCTGGGAAACCACTTCAAGGCCATGCAAAACAACTGGGTAGCATCAGAAAGAACAGCAGTTGGCAAACTGAGCAGCAGAGTTTAAAACTCCAGTATAGCAAACTAGCAAAAAAAAACCCCACAGCTGGTTCAATGGCCCAATTCCCCTCACTGGGATGTAAGAATGCTTCAGAACACAGCTTTAATGAAATGACATTTTTGGGATACAGTGCATTGCCAGAGATTACTGGATATGTAACTGCTGCTGCTCATTCCCAACGGAAACCCTGCACATTCAGACAGGCCTCGTGTGTCCCTACCCACAGCGAGCGGGAGGTCTCCAGTGCCCATTCAGAGCATCAGTCATTTCCAGCTTGGCTGCTCTTGGCCCCTCCCTGTGACTGACAACACGACTGCACTCATCAGATGGATGTTTTTCTCCCCACAGATGCACCACAATGGATACAGGAAATCAAAAGCACTGATTCTGCAGTGCTGCGCACAGGAGGGAGGCAGAGCTCGTGGGAAAAGAGAATTGACCTTCTGGGCTGACAGTGGACAAGAGGGAGAAGAACATGTACATACACACACATCTGCAGGCTCAGACAGCTGAAAAACCTCCAGCAAAGATCATACCTCAGGTTGGGTACTGGGTTTTATGGTTAAGCAACAAGCCACACACGTTCACCTCCAGGTCTCCACTGCTTCATGCTGCAATGTGTGCCCAGATGACACTACCACAAGAAGGACACTGGTGACTGGTCTCTGCTTGGGCAGAGGTCTTCCCACACTCAAGCCTCCGTGGGATCTGCTTTATGTTATAGCTTGGGATGATGCCATATGTGGAAATACAAGTGGAAGCTTGTTCAGACCACAGGATTTGCAAAGCCTGCTCACCTAACCAGGGCTCAACATGAGCCAAGGACAGCTTGGTTTGACTTCTTTATTCTGGATACGCCACATGAAGTGCTGCAGCTCCTGCAGTAGCATGGAGAGGTGGTGGCAGCAGCGCTGGTGCTGGGATGAACCTTCAGAGAGAGCCATGGTTGACATAGACAGAAAAAGGACAAACTGGAAGCTGCTTCCAAGACCCTTCTTGGGGATGGAGACAAAGAGGAAAGCAGAGAAAACAGGGATACAAAGGGCTTATTCCTCCAGAGACCTCTTCGCAATGCCACTACTCATCGCTTGGTTGTATTTGCATTGAAGCTGCCCACCCACCTACAGCACCAACATCACCATGCACTCTGCTCTCTGCCTCCTCACCAGTGGATCCAATGCGGTTCAAATCCCCCTGCTCCACAGATAATGGACTTGGACACATTAACTCGCCTGCAAGTTGCAGGCCTGCCCTAAGCAAACAGCAACTTCCAGCGCTGGGCAGGGACAGATCCAGCTGCAGCTTCCCACTGAAGAGTCAAAATCTCTACAGCCTGGCAAACAGGGCTCAGGAAAGTTCTCTGCACAGGCAGTGGTATTCATGAAGTGCTATGGGGTTGGAAGTAGCATTGTAGCCACAGAGAATGGAAGTAGGGAAAAGCTGAAATGCAATTTGCTTGAGACACTTTCAGTGTCAAACCGAGTTTACAATTAGAATAGAGGAAAGGGATGCACGAGCCTGTCTGTGGCCAGAGGCCGGTACTGCACTCTGCTGCAAAGGGAAACGTGTGAAACAAAGGTGCTTAGGACAAAGGGAAGTCTGTTAAAGCCTGAATAAACAGTTTCCCCAATTTCACTTTCAGCTTCATCCAGACGGAGCTTAAAGATAAAAGAATGAGGAGCTGCTGATTCTTCAGCCAGGCGCTTCAGGGATGTTTTATTGAGCATCGTACTTGCACAACCAATCTGACAGGGACTCAGGCCCTGTGAAGCCAATGTCAAGTGCTCACAAGGGTTAAACCTCCCTTGCTTTGCAAATCCCTCAAGCATTTAAAGAGAAATTAAATCTCTCCAGCTGGAAACCCACAGGAACACACTTTCCCCCAGAGCCCCAAAGACAGAGACCAGTTTCGGGAGGAGCCAGGGATGCTGTGAGCTGCACAACCCTGTAAAACACAATATCCCTGTCCCAAGGCATCATTTACAACCACATCATCACACTTGTCACTGGTTCTCTGTGCTTTCAGATGCACATACTGTAACCCAGTGAGATGCGGGCTCTGCTCAGCAATGCCTCATGTATCTGCTGGGCTGCAGGGTACTTTGAAGCGAACGAGAGCTCTGGTCGGTATGAGAGCTCACATACGTATTAGGAGGGGAAGATGATTAATTACCTCTCTCCCCCCTTCCCCTCCAAGGGGGGCTCCTCGATGTCTCGCTGACAGTGATTTTTCAGTACCATATGGCACTTCCACATCCCGTTAGCAATGTGTCTGCTGCACCCCGTCCGCTCTGCGATGAGTTTCATCTTTCACTGGGTTGGGGAACGTGAAATTCCAAAGCTCCGGCCGAAAACTTGAAGGTCAGAAGTTGGGGATATAGGTTTCATGGAAAACGAAACCTCTGTCCTGCTATTGGCAGTGCTGGTGTGACAGGGCACGGACCTCACCCAAGGAAGGGTCCCATCTCCAACAAGACCTCACATAGATACAGTGAGAAGATGCCCTAACAGAGACTCAGCTCTCTCTGGACAAAGGACTGGTTTTAATTTCTCATTTCAATATACTTTTGGCTCTTTTCCCTTTACCCCCCACATTTATGGGGCTTCCTCTGGGGGGCACAGGGGGGACTGACAGCAGTTACAGGGAACATGGCCTGATGTTCACAGCTCCAGGAAGCAGGAAACCTGCAGACTTCACAACCAGACACAGTATGGTGATGTAGTGTCAAGATGCACAAAGCTGCAAAGCTATGGCTGTGTTAACAGGTAGATCCAGATCAAAATGGCCTCAAGTTGTGTTGGTTGTTTCTTTATGTTTAGTTGATTTTTTTGCTCCCAGCTCCTCATCATTTCATGTCTCCAAACCCCTCTAACAGCGCTCACACCTGCCTGGAGTGGATGCATCCATCTCATCAGGGGTGGTATAGAGGGCACTTATGAAAGCAAACGCACAGCAAAAGCAATCCCTACTCCCTTCTGCTCCTCCAAGTACACCACAGGGACTTCTCCTACCTCATCTGCAGCAGAACTAAGCACCCTTTGTAGCCATGCACCTGCAATAGTGGGGGTGCTCTGGTCCAGGGCTGGTGCGTGACAAAACCCAGTTCCCCAGGAGAGCGGGATGTGCTGCAGAGAGTGTAACAGCCAGAGCGAGAGCACACACTGGCTCTCAATCACTGCTCCACAGTACACGGCCCTCCTTGGCAGGCAGCATGGAAAATGCCAGCACTCACAGATACGGTCTCTAAGGAGGACAGTTTCCATAACCCAAAGCAAAGCAGGAGCGGCTGGGGGCCAGCACCCACCTCCCGATCTGCTGGCAGCTCCTGGTGGCAGTGGGCTGCGGCATCCCGCTCCGAACCTGGCAGGCACTTGCCCTGCAAGTGTTCTGCTCCCTTATCCTATCTCTGGTGGCTGTTTTTACAGAAGGAAAAGTCCAGCCAACTGAAGAATAAATAAATACAAAAGCTAAACAGAGAGCAGCTTCCAAATGACATTATTTCGCTCGGTCATCCAGTTCCCATCACAGACGGGAATTGTTTTCTTCCAAGAGAAGAAACAGTTGCTCACCTCAGTCCCAACCTCCCCTGTGCAGGAGCTGTGCACTACCATCACCAGAGCCACCAACAGTGCTTTTCCACCATCTCGGGGACCCCAAAATGCCTCAGAGCATCTCTGCAACCCCAGCAGGCCCTGCAAGGTCCTGAGCTGGGATCTGCACAGGGATTTCTGCCCCGTGGTCACTGGGAACAGGGACATGGGGTCCTTCTTCTGCCAAGCACTTGGCAAAGGGCATAGCTCCTCTGCTGTGATGCTCTGGTTCCTCCATGGGGGAGACTGGGAAAACCCTTCCTCAAAGACCTTCACTGCTATGTAAGGGGAAAAGGAGAGAGAGATCAAGGGGAAACCATCCCCTCTGCCGAACTCCAGCTCCCACAGGACACATACCTTCCCCAGCCCCACAAACATGGCAGCAAACCTTACTGCTATCTAATGTATTCCATATGGAGCATGCACCTCCAAAACATTACTTAAAATGGGAATAAATCCTTCAGGAGACCTCCCCGTGACAGATACCACTTGATTGAATTGCCAAGCGAGGAACTTTTATTTTAAGGAAAAACCTACAATTAACCTATTGTCACCCTGCAGCAGGGGGGAAGCAATAAACTGTGTATGTCTGCTTTCCAGCCAAGTCCTAAAGGTTTATCCACAAGCCCTTCTTTGCAGATCTCCTCCACAAGTTCTTTTGATACCTTATGGTTAAACATTTATAACATGAAAGCAAGAACATTATACACACTGCCCTGGCATAAATCACGGGTCTGATCCTCTGTATACACTGAGGATGGAAAGAGGGACCTGGAAGGAGTGACAGGGTTCTAGGCTGCAAAGGTAAGTAATTGGGAGAGGTTTCTCTCATCCCTCCATTCAGTACTAAATGCACACCAAGGTTATCACAAGGAGGTGGCTCTCCCCCAGCCAGTCCAGCTTCCCAAGTTTTACACCTGGGGAAAGAGGAATGAGCAATGGTTGTTAGACATCAGCGAGGTGAGCGCACAGGACATTTAAGAAGTGGAAAAACATCTGTTTAGTCCAGATAGAAACCAGATGGAAGGCAGGGGTGGGGAGGTGGAGGATGGGGGAACAGTCAACACACTCAGGAAGAAGGCTGCAGGAGAAAAGAGCCACTTCCAGACGGGAAAAGTATCACCACACTGAGATCTGTACATCCTTGCAATGGTGATGGGCAAACAGCAGGGCACAGCTCTGGCTCATACCGGAGGGTGAGGCCACTCAAAGCAGCAGATTTTGGAAGCTCAGATGCTGCCTGGCCACCCAGAACACCACATGGCCACTAATACTGGGAACTGCTAAGCCAAAGCCTCACTGGTGAGAAGGAAGTGAGACATGGGCTCATTTCCAGCCATCAGTGAGCCACAGACCTCCCTTGGCGTCTCCAGCTCTGCCCTCCAAAACACCCCAGTGGTGCCTGGCCCAGAAACATTTCCTACAAGGAACGCATAGGACACAGGGAGCACATAGGACACATTCTTCTGCAAGTGTGGTGTTTTTAAAAGGTCACTTGGCACTATTCTGCAATCCTCTGTACCCCCACATGCACCACAGCAATCAAGTTGCTCTGTTCTGCCATAGCACCACTGATGCTAGGGCTTTCAGAGACACCAGTGTCTGGTGCTTTTATGGCTGCAGCAGGGGCAGTAAATGAAAGCAATGCCTGGCAGACAGGGTGCAGCATGCAAAACCTAAAAGGTTATGGCACAAGGCCATGGCTAGTCTTTGGGAAGCACTTCTAGTGCCTGCAGGCAGAGAACATCAAGTAACTTCAGTAAGAGGAATGGAAATCCCCCAAACTGAGCCACCAGGATACCGGGGAGAAACATCATTGCAACACCAGGGACACGTTATCCATGGATGTGCATGCAATGCAGGCAGTCAGGTTGGAAAGATCGCTAAAACAGGACCTCGAGATGTACTGCAAAGGGCACCCTCAATCTAATAAGCCCTGTTTCCTCCTGGTTTTGTGTCTGACTTTGCTCCCAGGTTCCACTTCACTGGCAGAGGAGATGTAAGAAAACGCAGCAATATCTCTTTTTAAGCTGTGAAGGGCCTCTCCAATAGTATCAAATGGTAAAACTGATGAGCAGTTTCCTCATTAGTCAGTATTTTCCCACAGAAAAAAAGATTGCCAAAGTAAACTTCATTATTTGCAGGCAATGCTCAGCTCTGAGGCCATTTTGATCCATTTTTTCAATCCAGGTGAAGCATCCCATTTCAGGCAAGTGCCAAAATTGAAGGTCCTTATGTAGCCATTCAAAATGCGTCCATCCCCAAAGTATGAAAGGGATCTAAATATAGCCCCCCTCTACACCCCAGACACAACCCAAGTGTTTAAACATGGCCACTATGCAATCTAAGAATTACACTGTTCAAAGGTCTTTAAAATATTCCCTGTTTGGGAAAAGCTATTTCCCACTCCATTTTAAAGGAATTCATTACAAATGGCGTCAAAATACCTCTTTGCTTGATGAAATGCTTTGCATTAAAGGAGACATCAAATGTCCAGCAGCAATTTGCTAAGAGATGAGAGTAACTGAGCCCCCTTCTGACCAGGTCCTGCAGAGAAGAAGTTAGTAGTACAAGACTGGGTCAGGGAGAAGGAAGGATCCATGACTGCAGCAGCCAAAATAGAGAGGAAAAGAAGGAAGAATACGGGGTACCCCAGAAGACTGTGCTCATGGAAAGCCTAATTCCAGCTCACTGCAGCTAATCACTGCAAGCAGGACACCCAGAGGGGTGGCACTTTAGGCTGTGCTTTTGGACCATGACTGGACAAATGAAATCAGAGCTCTCCAATTCGGCAATCTCCAACAGGAGCTCACCATGCCTAACCAAAGCATGTCCCCGCTGTTAGTCCTTCACTGCGGATGCAACACTGCTGCGCATTTATCTTCTTTATCAGAGATGGAGCACTGACATTCTCTTCTCTGCCCTGCTGTCTATTTGCAGGAAACCTATGGAAACCAAAGTGTTCCTGGAGTCCAGCACGCTTACAAAGCCATTCTCCCGCCAGGTTCCTCTCCGGCCAGTTCCCAATTTGTCTGCAAACCACAAGTTTAATTGGAGTTGGCAGGTGTTTTGACTTCAAAAACTCCTGCAACACCTGGAAGACAACATTCAGGTTTAAGGGGGAAGGAAATGGGATGATATCCAAATGCTATTGTCACGCTCACAGCTGCCTGCGTGAGGAGGAATGAGTAGCTGTAGGGTCTGTTGCATGCAGGCAATATGCAGGCACGCACACAGCTCTGCCTTCCCCAGCTTCATACTGAAGCAGGCTTTTGAGGTTAAAAACTAGTTAAAAATCATTTTGCTGAAAAATAGACACACCCTATAATGGTTGTGGAAAATTAATTCCAAGAACTAGGAAGAGGTGTAGATGTGCCGTTCCTAGCCAAAACTAGACACCACGAAGCAGATGAATGATCCAACAGCTAAGGGCAGCAGATAGGAAAGATCGTTCTGCTGAAGGACATGGTGGGGGGATAATGACTCCCCTTCATTTATTCCTTCAGCATCCTTCCACACCAGACAGTCTGTTTGGATCAAATCCACAGCGGTGCAAATCTGCACCGTCCATTATCCCACAAGACGCAAGTTCCAGCTGCCTGGACACCAGGTTTATGGTCCTCCCCATTATGGTCTGCAGTGCTTTAGGAGAAGAGGCATAAAAACCATCCCATCAGCAGCAGCTATGTCCTGGGAAGGTGTGCTGAGGATCTGGAGCCTTCTCTGAAAGGCTTCAGTGCACACAGCTTGTTTGACCTGTTGAAGGAGGAGGAGGAATTGAGCCAGCTCCCATTGGAGCTGCCCCAGAGTGCTGGTGTACCTGTGACTGTAGAGTTGGACATCCAGTTTACGGCCTTTTATGCAAGAAGTGTTTATGGCCAAGTCTTTCTGAGTCTTTTAAAGACCAGCTTTGGAGGAAATATTTATTGCCAGTGGCTTTACCTTAGCTGAGGGTGGAGCAGATTTCTCCTCATTGTAGGTTCCTGCAATTCCAATCAGTGATGCTCTGCCAGTTACTGTGACCCTTCTTGCCAGAAGGGTACAGCTGAAAACCTATTCTTCTCACACAGCTTTGGGGGGTAACAAATGCTAACCCTTAGAAGAGATCTAAACCAGGATGAAATTGCTATGATGCAGAGGAATTTTGCAGTTACACCATTTTTTATCACATTACATAGACCTGAGAAGAACACATACATTTCCCCCCATAAGCCTCACCTTTTATTTTCATATATTACATTGTTGAAAGCCCCACTCATTTGTTTCAGGTCAGTTTATCTTTACTTAATAAATACCTACATAAATAACACAGAGAATTACAAAACCTGATAAGAAAGAGGTGAATTGGCCATTTCTGGAAGCCCTTCACTCAAATCATTGATCAAGACTTTAATAACGGGCACTAACATATGAGAAATGTTAACAGAGAATGAATGCTGAAAAAGAAAGTAAATGGTTTGCAGGGCGTTCCAACTGCAGCCCCAGGGACCAGTGTGATTTGTGTAACAGATTTCCTCCCCTTTCAGGGAGCCAGTAGCTTTTGCATCCTTGCTGCAAAAGGATACTGACATATTCCTAGTGTAAAAGCTATGCACAGAATTAGAGACAAAGTAGTTGTTTTATTTTTACCCCATGCACCACACATTGCATCCCATCTTTTGTATCTTGCTGCATACCTGTACGTTTTTATTTGTTCTGTATTATATTGTGGGACTTTCTCAAACCTGGGCAAATTCTTATGAGACAGGTTTTTGGAACAAACCCAATCTGGAAAATGTGAGTGCTAATTAAGATTGTGACACTGGCATGATTGCTACATGAAGGGATAGACAGTTCTGTTCATTAGGAAAAGGACACCTCAAGAACTTACGCAAGAGCCAAGTACAACAAAAGCATGCACTGAGCTGTCTCTTATTAACAGCACATCAAATGAGCCAATGCAACTGCTTCTGCTTTGCCTAAATAAATGCCTGGATCAGTCATCAAAGTAGGATTGTTTTCCACAATACACTTCCTTGAGCAACCCAGATAGCCTTTGTGTTGGCCCCAGAAATGATGTAATGGGAAAAACTTACAGGCATTCTGTCAAAGCCATGCAGATTGCTCAAAATACTATTTCCCAAGGCTCCAGCTTCACAGGTGCGGGCTCAGCAGCCATCAGGACTTGCTGTGATTAATGACTTTTTCCAATGTGTTGCCTTATGTTAATACAGCGAGCTAACCTTTATTAAATTATGGATGATCTATTAGAGGATTCTAATCACCTGCAGGCTGCCATATACAAGGAAACTGTCAGAACCCATGCAATCTGGGTGGCTCAGAGACAAGCCAGTTTAAGCTTTGCACTACCTATGTCCATTGTGGTGCATATAGACCTCTTCTTTATATCGTTTTCTGCCTGCTTGCCTTCCATACAGAGGCCAAAGGAAGATATTTAGGAGAATTACTGCTCCAGTCTCAAAACCATTAGCCCTTATGGAAACCATCTGAAAATGCCATATGCATTGGAACCAGCAACCCATCTTGAACACACTGACTAGGCTCAGTGCGGAAGCAAAGGAGGTATCTCAAGTCCAAAGCCCCCACTTCCCTCAAAAACACCAATTCAAACAATACAGTAGCTCAGAGAGTGTCACCCAGCCATTGCAAGCCAAACTGGAAATAAAAAATCCTAATAGAGTAGCACTTAATAAAATACCATTTGACAAGAAAGGCAATTCTCATTCACTTACCCCTTCTGTTGCAGCCTGGGACCACCACAGATATTTCAAGTATCACAATGCTCTACTGCGCACTCAAAACCAGCCGAGAGGCATTCCTTTCTTCCACCTGAAACAAGGACAAATCCTTGAGCTAGAAACAAGGAATCATCCGAAGTGCAGTTCTGATGCTTCTAGCAAAACAGCCAGCAAAGTCACGGCATGAAAAAAGTAACCTCCATTAGCTGCCATTTTACCCTCAAATATCCCTCACAGGACAAAAGCCTGGTGCCTGATTGGCAGTTGATAACTCACAGCTGATTTATTCAGGTGCAGCCCATATGGGAATCCGCATCCAGGGAACCACCACATACAAGGACACATCAAACTCATAGATGCAGGAGAAAGCAGAGTTCATTTTTGCTGCAGATAGTTCTGATTCTAGAAGGGGTAGCACAGCCAATGTTCTAGTGTGTTATCAGATAGCATTGAAGGGAAGGAGTTCAGTTTCCCTTTCTCATCTTAGGGAGCCTGTGCTTGGGGGATATGACTACTTACTGCATTTTTGACAGTGGGGTTCAGTGACTATAAAGACCTCTTCAAAACAGTGGGGTAAGCAGGAAGTAAAAGTGACTTTTTTCCCTTCTTCCACTTTCTCACCTCTGTGTTTCATTTGGAGATTGTTCTCTAATCTGCCCTTAGATACAGCCCTCTCTCAGTGCCCTGGCAATAGATGATGCTGTCCTAGCTAGGTGAGGAGGCAGGGATGGCTGGTTGATATCTTCAAGGTGTCTGGTTATGGAGCCTCCAAAATAGATTAGATGATGCTATTGTCCAGGGTAGCTACAACAAAAAGGCTCTGGCTAAGTGAGATGGAAAGGGACTAATATAGCCCTCTTTGAGAACAATATGGAAACTAAAGAAGAAAAGAAAGCCTGGATGAATTTAGCTCCCATCTGGAGCAGCACAGTTGTGAGGCTAAAAGCTCTACGCAGTTTTCTCTAACCCATGAGGCAAATTACATCATGCTATTTTTCCTTTTTTAAAGCTGGATGGCAGGGGGCACAAGGCACCTTGTGCCCCTTCAAACAGTGCTGCTGCCAGAGCATGAGTTGGTAACAGATTCAATCCTGTTACTCCTGCGTGAACTCTTGGATTGGAGCGTGCTTTACTGCCAAGTTGATGGAAACCTCATCTCAAAGGCAAAAGGAATGTAATCCTCTTGGGATAGAACAGAAACAGTCATGCTACATCCCTGCAATTTCCCGTGGTTGCTCACATCTTGCGGGAGATGGAGAATGCATGTATGAAATCTGTGTTGCTGTAGGCACACAGAGCTCATACAAATCCCAAACATCCACCAATGCATGTATGGACAAAGCTGTCCAACTACTGCAGTGCTGGTTTAATGATGTTAGAAACTCATTCATATGCCATGGCAAGCTCTGAGACAACTTTGAGACAGCTCCCATCTAGTTGTTCACCCCCCCCCTGTTTCTAATTAGTTATGCCATTGGCATAAACCAGAATCTTTGTCTATTAAGTCTTCATCTGCTACTCCTTATTTCCACATGAAGTCATAATCCTTCATGTCATCCCAACTGTGCTCTATGGAAGTGATTTAGGATGTCTCAGACCAGAGGGTAGTAACCTCAGGTATTGAATAAATGGAATAACTGTGGGGGAAAACAAGCCTTGTGTCACACACTGCTGGTCAGAAGCACATGCATTAGAGTGAGAAAGAGAAGGGGAGGAGAGGCTGATGCATCCACAGAAGAATTTGAAGAACAATCATGAGATTTCACACATGGCAGATGTCTAAGATATCTTGAGAGATTCTTCTCGAGGCCTCTAAGCCACAGCAGGGCCCTACCACATTTTTTGTTCTTCGTATAATGATGCTGTGCCATTTGTATTGTGCTATTGATGCACTCCTGGGTGGTACCAGCAGGACAAGAAGTGTGGTTAATAGTTGGCTTCAAGGGCCAAACAGAAATATCAGCCTGCTGTTCAGTCACTAGCCAAGAATGAGGCACTTGAGAGCAAGGGAACAGATTTCTTTCCTAAACAAGGGATCAAAGTATGATGAAGTAGCAGACAAATCTGAGTATCTTCCAGTCAGATGAAGCAACAAGAGTCAGTTTGGTCATAATAACCCATGGTAATCACAGAGGCAGTAACTGGGTACCAATAAAAGCTGTCACAAGGTATCTTGCCCTATTTCCAGTATGGATAAGGATCAAGTATGACAGTTAGAACAAACTAGCTCTGACCTGCAAGGCAGTGCTCGTTTGCCAGATCCTTCCAAAGTCTGCCTGTTGTGGTCATTCTGCAGTCATCTTCCTTTAATTGTTATATGGGAACTGGACCTTTGAGAACAGCCATAACTTGTGCAACTTTCAGCTAAACTTGCCTTGAAAATACTGCCAGGCACAGCCCACCCTTGCTGATGGTGCCCTCCATCTGCAGTATAAAGCCTTGAGTGTGAGCTACTAAATAAATACTTGGCTTGGCTACTTTCTGAGAGGGCACCCTGTACTTGCTTCACTTGGGTTTTTCCTTACCAACCATCCAAGCCCACGGAGCGGCATGGGTTGTTATTTTTGGTAGTTACCTTTGTTTGCTACAAAAGTAACTGGAAGTCATCATCAAGGAAATACAAGCTTTATTCTGAAAACACTTTACTTTAAACCCTTTTATTAAGCATCTGGTTGCTCATTTTCCCACTGACGTTAAGGCAAGGGTTTGCAGTAAAATAAAACATTTACTACTTTTCAGATGCACCTTAAACCTCTCCTCTTTCTAGAGGAGGCTTGGCCAGAGTGAGGAAATAGTCCCAATTTAAAGCATCCCTTTCTGAAAGAGAAGTTAAACACTCCTCCTCCTGTGTTTCTAAATTTTCTATTATCCTCTGAGCAGGGGCTCCACTTGGATGATTTCATCTAACGTGTTCCTTTGGGGCTGCAAGAACTTCACACCGCCATCTCAGCCTAGAGGTGAAAGCAAGGAAAAGAACTTGCACCACATAATTACAGTTATTATGCCAGTTAATAGAGCTCTTCATAGCATAAACACTATTAGTGCTAGTCACTGTCAGGAATAGCTGTGGCTCCAGTGCTATTCTTGTTGTCAGAAGCTTGTTGCAAATCTGAGTCCAAGCCCAGATCTAAAGAGCAGACCCTAGTACCTGCCAGCTCCTACACGAGGCCAAATGTCTCTCTGGGCTTGGGGAAACTTTTGAATTTTGGATCTCCAGCATGGTTTGGGGAATGTAATATCATGCAGAAATGCGTGATCCAAGCAGAGAGCATTCAGACTTCAGGTCTACCAGCCTTCTTCCTGCTCTTGGACTTAGTCCATGGCCTGGTCTACAAACACGTGTTTTTAAGCAATTGAGTGTAAGCTCCAGGCTCAAGTACTACAGATTTACCTTCAAACCATCTCTCTTATCATGCATTTTGCCCATCCAAATGGAAGGTGATATTCTAGTGCTAACAGCCCGCTTGCTTTCCCCCTTCTCTGTTGACCATAGGTCACTGCTACGCTTTTCGGATAGCCTGCTTTTAAAAGGATGACATAAATACACATATGTTTATACCAAAGTTTTAAATTAAGTCTTTTGGGAGGGGAAAAGAAAAAGAGCAGAGGTGGCAGTGCTGTGACAGAACATGGATTTAGTTAATTGGACCTAGCTATTTGCACCATCTTTTGCTGGCCACCTGTGCCCATCCCAGGCTGAGAAAGCAATTTAACTCCTTGCCTGTGAAAAATGAAACGACAGCAGCTACTCAAATGAACTTTCACATTAATGAAGCACGATTTGGCTTGATCAAAGACTCTATGGTCCTGCAGGACAGGGTTCAAGCATCAGTCTTGAATTTTAACAGAAAATGCTTATGTGTCATTGCAAGGCAAACTCTGAAGAGTTTGAGCCCAAGCTAAACTTTCATGTCAGCACTGTTAATGACCCTGTACTGAAACTTGACATGATCATCTCTTCCTTTAATTCTCACTGTCATATGCTGCCTCCCGCAAAGCTGAATTGGCTTCACCCATTATCACAGTGAGAAGTGATGTTATCATTAGTCGCTGCTGCTAGGCGCTTTTGGATCACGTCATATATCTCTCAGGTTGTTCCAACAAAATGAGCCGTGTGGAGCAGGATTGGGATCCAAGAGATACAGAGACGAGCTTTGGGTGGCAAGATGCCATAAAATTGTCCTTGCAGATCTGGCGTAACCAGATCAACTAATAAACCTCTGGAATGCTGATGCTTTGGTTGATCTGGTCATACCAGAGAAACCATCTCTTGCAACTCCCATGCTAGAAGCCAAACCATGCAGCTTGCCGTGAGCATCTAATCCTAAAGATCACTGTTAGCTATGGGTAAATGTGGCTGTTGTGGTGTTGAATAATCACAGTAATCTTGTATACTGTCCCCACAACACACCTTCTGCAACCTTTTTCAAACTTAAACAGGGGAAGTTTAGATTGGATCTGAGGAAGAAGTTCTTTACTGTAAGGGTGGTGAGGCATTGGAATGGGTTGCCCAGGGAAGTTGTGAATGCTCCATCGCTGGCGGTGTTCAAGGCCAGGTTGGACATAGCCTTGGGTGACATGGTTTAGTGGGAGGTGTCCCTGCCCATGGCAGGGGGTTGGAACTGGATGATCTTAAGGTCCTTTCCAACCTTAACTATTGTAGGATTCTATGATTTCTCATCAGGACAATAAGGATTGATACCTCAGTGCATCAGGATGACAGTATAAGGAATTGTGATCGCGAGTGTCAGACATCTTGCATGTCTCAGCGCCATCAGTGTTGGGTCGAAAGCCATAATGAGTGTTATTAGAACAAGATAATTATTGTTACAAGGAGATTTGTTGCCCTACGGATAGAAGCAGCAAGCTGAAGTGAAGGAAGATTGTCAAATGTAAGGGTGGTCAACATGAGCTAAGGCACATCCTCATTCTTTTCTGTTGCACTGCCTCCAACCTTCTACCTGCCCCTGGATTAGTCAGATACATCCCTTACAGCTATCACTTTCCAGCCAGTGTGTCACATCTGCTGGGGTACTCTGCAGCCTCACCAGGGCTCCTGTTCAACACTGGAACTTGTTCTGAAATCCAAGGACTCCATGGAAATTGTCTGTAAATCCATCTGCAGCCACCTAGGTTAGAAGTTATTTGGAACCTCTAGCCTGCAAATCAAGTTACAGAGATATACTTTCTGCAGGAGCCAGGAGACAGAAAATAACCTCACGTTAAAGATGAAGGATGCCCTGTGCTCGGGGCTCGTGTGAGTCCTGGCTGCACACCAGGTATGCAGGGTCATCTAAGGTGAGGCACTGGGGCTCCAGTTCCCCCGCTGTAAGACAGGGGTAATACTTCTGTTCTCACCTCGGTTTGTCTTCTCTGTTTAGATTTGAAGCTCCTCAGGGCTGTGTCTTCCTACATGTATGTACAGTTCCTAGCTTAATAGTCGTGATCCAAACTGAAGCCTCCAGGCACTCCTATGTGTTATATCATTACTAATTTCACAAGAGGTTGCAATCAAATCCCTTTATTGGGGAAAAAAAATATCCTAGAAAAGAATAAAGCAGGCTATTAAAAACTGAGCAGAATCTTAGCTGAAGTGGAAATAATGGTACTTTGTCCCAAAAAGCATGAAATGCATATTGCAATTAAATTCTCTATTGGCAAATTGCTCTACAATTAAAAAACACAGGAGCTTGAGTGAGGCAATTAGAATAATAGTAGAGTGTTAATTATAGCTTGATGGATCCTGCATGCTGTCAGCAATTACCTTCCAAGTGTGCACTTCTGAACCAACTCCAAATCCACAAAAAGACACCGGCAGAATTAGAAATATCTTCCTTGTTGGCATGCCTTTGCCACTCTAAAATTTGTTTTCATAAATACTTTTGTAAGCTACTTAATTAGATTTAATGAGGTTTGAGGAGGAGACATCCTCCGTGCTATACACAGACTTCTCCCTAGCAAAAGGATTGACTCAGATAGGAGGGAGAAAGTCTTATTTCCTACCAACTGCCCTCATTCAATTGTTTCCACTGCACAGCCCCATTTCTAGGAGAGCTGCTTCTGGATATCTGTTTTATAAAGGTTATCTAAGGCTTTCAGGTCTTTCTTCATGGGAAACCCCATGGCCAGCTTCTCACCCTTGTCACAAGGCAGGGGAAAAGCAAAGGGGCTTTGGGCATAGGCATTGTAGTGGCAATTGTGTGGTGCAAGGTGAGTGTCCTGCTCTGAGTGGGTGAGATGAAATCAGTGGGGTTTGAGGTCACGGGGTGCAAGAATCATTAAAATGTGTTTAATTATTAAAAGGAATTTAAAAGCTCGGTTGTCAAATTTGGAAACAGAAAGACCCAGAAAGAACCCATCCTGTTCTGAGAAAGGAATAGCTCTGTCCCTGCACCAGGGAGAAAACTGCAGCAGAAGGATGGACATCCAATCAAAGGCAGTTGAAGCGGGATTAGGCTGTGGTATGTGTTTCTGCCCTTGAAACATCTCACTCCTTCTTTCCATACAATTCCCAGTGTAAAGTTAAGCTGATGCCTTAGGGGTTAAACCCCACTCTCACCCCACTGAGCCCACCAAGAGCTTCCTCCCTAAATGCTATGTGGAGCACATCCAAACTTGACCAAAGCTAGTTGGATGCTGTCCACTAACCTCTAAATTGAGTCTTTAGAGTGTATCAATGCTCTAACACTAATTTGGCCCGTAATGATCTTGCTGCAGCTATCTAATGAGTCATGCTTCGATCCGTGCTGGACTGCTTGTTCCCTTGCATCTGCTGTTTGCTGGGCTTTTAAAAATAGGGGTGGATTTGGGAAGGAAACCCCACCACTGTGGTCTGAAACACGCGTGGATAATTAATCCACTCCTTGCGATGATGGGGGACACACGTTTGGGTTATGGAGAAGGGCACATCGGGGTGTGTGGACCGCCCAGGCTCTCGCCTTGCCGCAGGTCACCTATACCACACGGAGGAAGATGTTTAAATGGCTTTCCCCGGCGCAGAGCGGACGGGTTAAAGAGGAGGCGGCCCCTTTAAGAAGGGTAGCGCGAGGGGGGGAAAGGGGCGGAGGTGTTCGCCCCCGTTCACACCTGGAGTGGGAAAGAGGGGCGGGACTAACGCCTGTGATTGACAGCCTGGGGCGGCCTTCTGACCAATGGCAGCTGGCGCGGGCCCGCCAGAGGCCTTCCGCCAGCCAATGGGCGAGCGCGCAGGGGGCGGTGCGGCTACATGTTGCGGTGTCGCCAACGTGGGTCCGCGGCGAGCAGTGGGGCCGGGCGGCGAGCAGTGGGGCCGGGCGGCAGCGTTAGGGGAGCGGAGCCGAGCCGAGCCGAGCTGAGCGGCGGCAGGGGCTCTCAGTGCCGCGGGAGCGCGCCGAGGACGCGGAGCTCCAGCAGCCGCCGTCCGGAGCTGTGCGGTGAGGAGGAGGAGGCGCTTCGGGGACGCGGAGCCCGCCCGCTCACCGGCGGGTGGATGCCGCTGCCGTGACCGCCCCACACCGCCGGCGGCCGAGGCGATGGTGCGGAAGGCGGAACGGCGCTGAGCGGTCGGGGAGCCC
>JASSUY010039613.1:18097-50103 GCA_032466535.1 Forpus xanthops | reverse complement strand
CAGGGCTAAAAGCTTGAAGATGCCTTGCTGCTGTCACAGTCATTATGTAAAAGTTGTAGTTGAAGAACACAGGCTGGATCGTTGAATGTTTGTGATTGGTGCTACCCACCCTGAGTCTTACCTTTTTCATTTCTTAATTTTCACCTAAAGATGTGGTTTAAACGCTGTTTTAACAGAGTGCTATTGTATATTCCCACTGATAGAGCACAGTGAAAAACCCCAAAGTTCTCTTCCCACACTTTTGGAAGGCAGTCTTGGGACAGAAAGGATCTACACCCTAAATCCTACTTATCCATCTTGGAATTGCCAGGCCTCCTGGTTGGAGATTACAACACTTAGTTCCTTAATTTCTGTGTAACAAAGTTATCCACATTCCTTCTTGGTATAGTTGGGACTTACATGTAGTTTTAAGTCCTGGGATTTGATTAATTCTAATCCATACCTAATGCTTAATAGTAGAATATTTGAGATCTGTGTATATGCATCCAAAACCTGTTCTGTTGTGTACACTTGATTCCTGTCCTGTCCTGAGCCAGTACTTCTTACTTGGAAAACCGGTTCTGGAAATAAAAGCAAACCCTGCTCATCCAACGCATCAGCCAGCGTGCAGCATCAAAGGCTACAGGCATACAGTCTGTCTTGCTCCTAGGTTTTCTCACCTTTCTGGGCTGGACTCACATGCTGGCATCTCTGTCTGCCTGTTATCCCTGCATCCAGAGGGTAGTTGTTGCTAAGCAACTGTGGACTAGGCACCACAGCCTGGTTTTAAAATGGAGAATTAATGAAATTAGTTTTGATGAGGACAAGATACAGCTGAAGAACAGGCAGGAGCCAGATTGAAAAAAAAAAAAAACACAAAAACCAGACTGCTGTGATTTGTGTTAGAGAACAAAACGTGTCCACACAGAAAGGAGAGTTTCAGAAGCAAAGAGGGAATGATTATGTGGCCCAAGGGGAGGAAATAAACAGAGAATTCATGTGTTCTTCCTGGCAAGTGCTGTCTCTGTAGTTGTAGATCACCTAGCAGAGCAAAGCTCCAAATCTAGGGGTCTTCAAGGACACTATCATCAAACAAACAAGTGAACAAAAAGTGCTGCCATAAAACCTTCTATCCCCTCCTCTTGCTGGTCCTGATTTAAGCACAGCTTCACAACCACATCTCATGGAATATAATGAATATAGAAAGAAAGTGAGGGAGTTTAACAGTTCTGTTTTCTGTCCTGGGGAATTGTTACCTCCATTGACTCCTTGAGCCGCCCTAGCTTGCATGACATCAAGCCTGCAGCTGCCTTGGATGACTGTGCTGTGACTGGGGACTCACCATGTATTTTATGTAACCCTAACAATGTCACTGCTGCAGTTCTCATTCATACGCCATAGAGAATTTTTCTTGCAATAAGATCATTCTGTGCTACTTAAGGGTGGCCAAATCACATTATTTTTGTATTGACTGAATTCCCCAACCTCAGAATCCAGATTGTAGCATTCATAAAAAACACATTAGCTGTTGGGCTTGATATCTTCTAGAGATACAAAGGCCAAGCAAAAACTATGCTGTTTTATCTGATGATATTAATGTTTTGTCATTAACTCACTGCAATTCTTCCATCCATATTCATTTTTAATGAATATTTTAGCAAATAATTTCACAGGTTGAAATAGTCTCAGAAAAAAAAACCCAGGATGCAAATATTGAAGAACAGTGCCCAAAACACCACTGTACAACTGTGAGTCTGCCAGTTATACCCCCCAGCCGTGGGGTATGTGTGTGCCCCACTGAAGATTTTGTCTACTTATGGCAAATCAACATGAATGAATATTCAAATACTGAATATTTAGACTGAAAAACTTACAGGCCGAGAATTCTTTATCACAATTAATTTTTGGGTGAATCTGAATGGGCTTAACAGTTTTCTGGTGTTCAGGATGTTGAAAACAGAAGCAGAGAGAAATAAGTGAGATGATTGCTTTTCAGTAATATATCTTAAGAGATCTTAGTTCACATATATATCTCCAGGCAACTTTCAGATACTACTTGGAGTTTTATATAAAGAAAGATAGTTAAATCTCAGTGACACAGTCCCCTAAGATGGATTTCTTACATAATTCATATCTCTGAAGTACGTATTTTTGATTAGTTGTCTCGGTAAAACATTATGTATTTGGGTTTTCAGCACATAAGCTGGAACTCTCTAGAGAGGCACCCAGAAGTTAGGGAGGGACCTCTTTTTGGTTTCAGTATTGTTAAGGATGCAGCTGGCCTGTTGTATCATTCCTAGTTCACTAACATGTAAATCAAGCAAAATCAAGCATACCAAGCAAAAAGATGCTCTTCTTCTGTAGTTGAAGTTCATCTTTTCCATGTCTTTATTCATCAGAGTAAGACTTTGATGTCACAAGTCTGAGAGATAAAAACAGAGAGAAGAAAGGATCCCTAGTCTTCATGATCCTTAATGAGAGAACCCCTAAACATCAGCAAAGCAAATTTACCATCTCAGAGGATGAGTTCAGACTGCCGTCTGAGGGATTTAGGGCTGATAAATCTGGCTGAAGGGCTGAGAAGTTCAGCCTGTGCAGTTGATCTGACAACATACCTTCCAGCAGCCAAAGCGTTCACTGCAAATACTTTATCCAGTGGACTTTTCACTGAGTCGTTAAGTTTGCAATCTCTCTGCAAACCTGACCTGATTCTGAGTACTTGTGAAATTGTTTGAATGAATGATTTTTGATCTACAGCCTATTCTCGAACTTCCCTTCAACGCATTCATAGAATCCCAGGCTGGTTTGGGTTGGAAGGGACCTTAAAGTTCATCTAGTTCCAACCGCCTGCCATGGACAGGGATACCTGCCACTAGAGCAGGTTGCTCCAAGCCCCATCCAACCTGGCCTTGTGGCAGGGTTTGGGGGTGCAGAACATCTTGACATGGGTCTGCAGAGGTTCTTGTTATAGAATAGATCAAGCTACATTCATCCACAGTGTGCTGATCCCAGGTGTCATCATAATTCCCTGAGCAAGAGAAAATTTCTCATTCCAGGCAGTGGATTCTTTTAGTCTTCTTAGGATATTTTAGCTTATTGCCACATATTTCTCTCAAGAAGCCCTCTAGGGCAGGGAAAGGCATTCCTGCATCATTTCCTATGGATGTTGGGATGCTGCAAAAGTGGGGCAGCACTGTCTGTGTGTGTTTCCAATGTCCCTAGTTTTACATACTGTTCCTCTTATCTTTACTCTTAATATGTGTGTCCAAATGAGACCTTCCAGCAACAGAGCAGGTTTTCTTCTTAACAGCGATTGATTTAGCACAGCTTAGGCTGTGATTAGGCAATTCATTTCTTTGCGTCTGCTTTCATCTTTTGTGAAGGGCAATAATAATAATAAGAAATTATCCTAGGTCTCTGCATGCAAATAATTATTCCTTTATCACACTTGAGGCAGTGTTCTGTGGTCTTGACAAAAATGGGATTCCCTCTCCACCAACCATCAGCTTAAAAGGTGATTCTGGTTAAGGATCTGTAAGAGCAGGATCTAATTATTTTCTGCAGTAGCTCAAATGATGTCATGAGCTGGATGTTAAACGAAAATATGGGTGATTTCAGATTCCTCTCTACATAAGCAGACTGAGACTGAATAAAAAGCAGATCCTGAGTGAATTCATGTATATAGTGTCTGAAATAAATAAATCTGGTCGACAGTCATTAAACATATTTTCCCATATATAGAAATCTCAACCTCATCTGTAAGCTTTACAGCCAGGCATAATAATCTTTCTTCCTACCAATTATTCATGTAACAAAAGGCTTATCCACACATGCACAGAAGTTTACAAATCTATAGTCAACACCCTATATCTCATGGGTATTTTAGGGAGAAAAACCCCTTGCTAGTCCTCTTGACTCTTTTATCAATGGCTGTGGTTATTTATGACCAGACCAGGAACAGGATTGGCACTACCTATTATTCTAAGTAGTGTGGCTGTGGTCAGTGGGACTGGGCTTGCAAATTGGATTAAGGCTGTAAATATGACGTTTCTTGTTGCAGTGCTTTCTCTATCATCTTTCCAACTAACCAAGGTAATGAATCACATCGAATTCAGAATGCCATTTATTAAGGTGTACTTAAACGTGTCTTCTCAAATGCTAAGGGAATAGTAATGTGTCTTTTTAAATCCCCAATTAAGAGCAGCAGTATATAACCAATCTGTTTAGATAATTGTGGAGAATTAATGTCTGTTAAGATATGGCCAGTTTGTCCTGTTGTCATCTGTTTGATTCAGCAGGGGTTTACTAACTTTTCTCATTTCCAGAGAAGAGGAGACCCAAGTCAGTGTCTCCTTGTTAAAAAGACATAAGGAAAGGTAACATCCATAAATGCCTCTGAGATGATATACTGCATGCACAAAGCAAGCAGCTGTATATTGCTGGGCCGGATGACGTGGTTGGGAGTCCAGATCTCTGCTATAACTATGAAAATTTCATGACTTGTGCCTCCTGAGAGAAATAAACCACCTCTAGATAGAGAAGGGAGACAGACCAGCTGCTAGCTTTAAGCTCTGTGTAATTTACTGAACTTCATAGTGCCATGGGCTCATTAGATTGGCCAGTGTCACAAGGACCAAGTATGCCAGTGGGCTGACAGTTAATCCCATTAGCATTAGCTGCTTAGTTGCTAAAACTGGAACCAAAATAATGGATGTCAGTGTTATTCGGCTTCATTATTTTAGTTAGACTGCTCCTTCAGATTTGAAGACCTACACAGCATGGAAAACAAATTGTCAAAAGAAATTAGATTGGCAGAGAAAGAGTTTCTCTTCACCCCTTCAAACTCTGCACAGAACAGTGTGTGTTTATTGTGCAGAACGAGGCTGTGATTAAGTACTTACATAAATACCTTTCTAAATTGGTATTTTAAGCAATGTTTTGAGATGATCCTGTTGGGATATACCTATTATAGTAATTTCGAATCATAAGGAAATGCTCACCCACTTTATGTAGCTGTACTTGTACAGATTTCAGGGGAAAAAAAAAGTATTTCCTGCACTGTTATCCTTTCAAGAGTCTATGGGAATGTTATTTTCATGAAGTGGATGCAAATTGAATGGTTAACATTGCCACCTCTTCACAATCTCATCTCAGAAATAGCAGTGATTCTTTTTATACATCAGCCATGTGGTTAGGGGGGAAGATATCCTGAGTTCCGTAGCATGGATGTCAATACTTTTGCCTTTGCATTGTTTTCACAGGTTCAGGAAGATAACATGCCTTTGAAGTTCAGTTTGGGAGGTTATTTTTGGTAGATGCAACTGCGGCTGTGATTCACTTGGTAGCAATCAGACTTGCATGTGTGCAGGAGGCAGAGCTACTGAGGGAGGAAATTAAATGCAATCAACCCAAAAGACCCCTTCTTCCCTAGAGGATTGTTTTGGCTTGATTTTAAAGTGTGATACCATCGGAGGGAAGACTCAAAGCTATGTGTACGCTGATAGTCCTTTTACATTTCTGATGGCTGATTAAAACCAAAGAAGTGATGGCTGATAGGCAAAAGCACCATGCATCTTGTCTTCTAAAGCTATAGAGAAACAGAAAGTTCTAGTGTTACAGGAAACAGGAGGATGTGTAGCTCAGAGCAGGATCTGATCCTGTGTTTTCAGGAAACAGGAGGGAGTGCAGCTCAGAGCAGGATCTGATCCTGTGTTTTCAAGTCAAAATCAGTATGTGATTCCTAAGTACTGCTGTTAGAGGGCAGCAGACACCCTAAATCAGGTCTGGAGACACTATAACCTAGTTCTGCCAGGGCTCTGTGGCATCTGCCCTGGTAGAGAAATGCCCATTTCAGCCTCGGGATCCAGTCAGCAACGAATCTTCTACACTTTAATTTCGTCAGGTTAATATTTTCCATGCTCTGTCTTCTTAGCTCAGGCTGTCTTGAGAATTTGAACAGTTTTACAGCCATCTATGGCAATAAATCTAAAGTCCATCATTCTGCTAATGCCAAAAATATTCCAACCAAGCATTTCTTCAAATCAGCAAATGTTTCTAACATTCCATAGTGGAATTTGTACAAAAGTGTAATGCTGGACTCTAGGGCTTTTTAAGTTTTATTGATATAATGAATTCTATCATAATGTTCTGAAACACCCACGTAAACCTGTTGAACATCTGCTTTCTAAGCTTGCAGATATTTCATCAATACTATGCTTTTACTCTCTTTATCAGGATACTTTCATGTGCTTCTTCTCTTTCAACTCTCATCACACATCTGTGATGTCAGGAGCAGGGGGGAAGACAAAGAAACAAACAAAAAACTGGACTAGGATTCTGGAGGGGTTTTAAGTATCAACTCTTTCAATGAAAGGGCCTAAAGGAGAGGGGCTCTTCCTCAGGGGCTGTAGCAACAGGACAAGTGGTGATGGGTTTAAACGTAAACGAGGGAAGTTCAGGTTGGAGATAGGGAAGAAGTTCTTTACTGTGAGGGTGGTGAGGCAGTGGAATAGGTTGCCCAAAGAAGTGAATGCTCCATCCCGGGCAGTGTTCAAGGCCAGGTTGGATGGGGCTTGGAGCAACCCATTCTAGTGGAAGGTGTCCCTGCCTGTGGAGAGGGGTTGGGACTGGATGAGCTTTGAGGTCCTTTCCAACCCAAACCATTCTATGGTTCTATGATTCTATGATATTTAGCAATTAGTTTAAGCCTTAAGCAAACCTGTATGTCCTGACCTAGGAGACCATCCTGTGGCAGTGGGGTTAAATCCTGCAGGTTCAATTCCCTGCTATAGGAACTGTAATTTAATTATTATCCATTTAACTTCAGCACCTTCGAAAGGGAATTGTCTGTACACCAAGCTCTAAGACCTATAAATACTACTCTATACAAAGGCATTTAATTGTGTCCTCTGTATTTTTTGTTGTTGAGATAGCAGAAAGTTCAGACCTAAGCCTTCAAAGAATTTTCTTTCTGGAGAAGTGTAGGATTTCCCTTTAAAGGTGGCATGCAAAAAAAAAGAAGGTGAGAATTGTCTGCTCTCCTGCAGAATAAAGATATCGCTCAGGCTGAGCAAATACAATCTGGTGCTGTCTTCCTTTCCTTTCTGACATTCATTTCTGTGGATAGTTAATAAGAACAGCCTATTTAAACACAACGTCACACTGCTAAATATGCCAACAGCCAGAAGATCCAGGCTCCTGTTTTATTCTACCTGGTGAGGGAATTAATCGTTACTTCATTAAGTATTTTACTCTTCTCTGAAGCCTTTCTGCTGACCCGTGATAGTTTGAGAGCTCATTTCCCAGGCTCATCTCTTTCAAGTCCTCTTCTTTCCTAATCCAGTTCTTTTATTTCTAGTGCTCACTATTACACCAAGGTCAGTCACAGCAACAACTGAACTGTATTTTTGATACGCATTTAGTTTTATTTAAGACACTACTTCATGACTGTGGAAACAGATATTAGTAACAGGAGAAACAGATATTAGTAACAGGAGTAATGTGTTTCAGCTGAAAGCAGAAGAGAAAATGTCAGTGTGCTAACTCTAGAAAAGGTTTCTTTGTACCAGTTTCTCGGTGTAGTCTGAGGCTGTCCAGGAATAATTATCCATCTGGTTTATTGAGATCAACCTGCAGGTGGGGAATTAACGCTGATGCATACTCAGATAAATGCTTTCACTTGCAATCTGGGTATAAATACCCCTGGATTTTCATATATATATATATTATATATGTATTCTGAAATATATGCACCCAGAAGTGAATATTGCTGATAGTACTTACCTCCTGCCCTGAGTAAATAAATAAAAGCCTTAAATGTGAACAGTAGATAGTAACACCTTTAATGCTTTTTAGCCAGTGGACATCTCAACAGAAAACTTTAGGGACATGTCCAGATGCCTGTGGGCATTTGTAGAATGCAGCAAACAAGGAAATGATATAATGCAAAACAAGAACAGCGTGGGTTATTAATTTTCAGAATGATATGAACAGAATGAGAATATTAAAGAAAAATAAATATTAAACAAATAAAAAAGAATCGTTTGTTTTCTTCCGGCAGCTCTCTCTGGTGGACCCCTGTTCTCATGCAGTCTAAGCTGCTGCAGGCTTTGGGGGCTGCAGCAGGAGCAGAGAGGATTCTTCCCCTGGCAAAGCTTCCTGGCTTGACTGTGCATCAGAGGAAGCAGAGAATGAAAGCTGGAACATGCAACTGCTCTTGGGAGCACACTGGTTCAGGAGCAGGAGCGGGTCCTGGCCTGAGGCTTCTCTCTTCTGAGGTGTCCACCTACACCCCTAGATACAGGGCTTGCTCAAGTCATGTCTGAAAAGTGACTGCAGTGAGGGTACCAGAGCAGTCCCTCCTCACTTCTGGGAGACACCTGTGTTGTCTGAGTACTGTGACCTAGCTGGATGTGGAAATATCGTTTGAACTGACAGCCAAAATACCCCCTAATGAACTTTAACTTCCTCCAGTGTCACCCCAGGAGCTGTAGCTGGAAATAATTAGTTACAGGAGACTTCTAAAGCTTTACTGCTTCATGTTTTAACTACTTTGTCCTACTTGACTGCAGTTCACAGCCAGGGGAGTGAACCTGTTTGCACTTTGTTGCTAACAGTGGCCTGTCACATAGAGCTTTCTATGGCTGTGCTGCTGCAGACAGGAGGAATGTCTCAAGTCATTAAACCAGATTAAAAAAGGGAGATGCTGAGTTTTCCAAACCACCAGCAGAATAAAAGCCTGAGGAGTATAAATGTAAACTAGCAGATGAAGCACAATCCCTCAACCCAGGGAGCATGGGCTGAAAACCACTTTTCATCTGCAATTAGAAAAGGAATAGGGCTAGCGATCATCTTTCAGGTCTGTACAAGGCTGTTCCAGGTATCACCCTGTAATACCCCAGCAATCAAGGGCAGTTTTACTTATGATCTTTATAGGTGGCAGGCTGGGCTTCTATTTTTGATGGGGAAAGATTAAAAGTCTGAAGACAAGTGTACTAAGATCACAGAGCTGCAGTTACTCTCCTTCCCAGGGAGATAGTTTTTTCCCCCTCCCTCTCAGCTCCTACAGAGGAGATTTCCTTTTCTATATGTCTTTTGATGGCTGAACAAAAGAAGGAAAAAGAAACACAGTGCAAATTGACTGACTTAGAAAAACTAGAGGTATCCTGACCAAGCAGGGAAGCAAACTGCACTCATACTCCAACTGAGTTCAGTGTCTTCCTTTGGAGTCCAGTATATCTGCCCTTTGAACTGACTGCAGTGGTCTTATGGTGTGTGGTTTTTTTAGTTGATCCAAATGGTGTAGCCATATCCTGCATGTTCTCAATGCACTCATGTAGTCAGTATCCCTGCAGAACTCAGTTATCTAGAGCCCCCAGTGCTTCTTAACAGCCAACCTGTTACTAACAGGCACTGCAACCCCAAGGAAACCAGAATACAACTGTGCAACTCCCTTAGCATTGGAGGTCTGTTTGACTGTTTCTCTTTTTGCCACACAGAAAATCCTTGCTCAAACAGCTCCCAAATGCAGCAGCATGACTTTAGTTCTCAATTATTTTCTTTAAACTGGCATTTAGACACGTTTCTCATCATCTACCTCTTTTTTCACTGTCCTGGTTCTAGATCAGGTCACTGGGCAGCTGGTTCAGAGTAGCCCTGACCTGGGAAACATATCTCTATTCTAGAAGTTAATTTTCAGTCCGCCTGTACTTGTTCTGCACCACGAAACCCACCTCTCACAAAAAGGATACAGCCCTTACCCTGCTTCCTTCACCACCTCTACAACTGCACTGCCCTCCACTCCTAAACAACAGCGTTGTTCTTTTACTACCCAGACCACATCCCATCACTTCCCAAAGCACAGTCCCCTCTTCCAAAGCAGCCACCCTTCTTGGCTTTAACATTCTCCACTCCCAGTTCCAAGCCCCCATCTTTTTCTGAGGTGGCTGTAATTTAGGTTTGGTGCCAAATCCTACCAGCCTTATTTGATTTCTTTTTGGTGTAGGTGAGATTATCTTTGAACTTTGAGTCTCTATTGTACAAAGCAGATTAGTAGGCATGCATTACAATAAAATACTCTCCTACACCATTAGGGTTTATTTCATTCTCACTACAAAGCTGACAGTTGTGTTGCCTTTCCTCTTTTTTTAACTAAGTCCGGAGTCTTTCTGAACTTGATTCAGTTATACTATAATAGCACTATAAGAAGTGATCTTATTTGATAATTTACAGTGGCCTCAGTGTCTTTTAAAACGTTCAAATAAACAGTGCCACTTCTATCCAAGTCTGCTCCGTTCAGAGGAAAGTTCATTGCTTGTGAGATACTATAGCTTAGGATCAGAGTCTTTTCCTGCAGACCTTGTGTTTTCTCTCTGATTTCTGGAAGTTCAGGCTTACGGTAGTGCAGTAAGTTGTTGGGAAACACTTCAGTTTCCACTGGCCTTCTTCAGCATAAATACACAAAACCACTGCACCATCAGAAAACACCTCCAGGAAAAATGCCTCAACAGCATTACCCAATTAATAAATTTCCACCTGAAAATTCCCACAGGTATACTCCACCATCAACAAAGTCCTGCATAAAAACATTTATTTTGGCGCTAAGATTTCACAAGAAGCTATCAAGAAACTAAGACACACCTTGCCCCAGTGGTGGGGACGAAGGCGGTGGGAGCCACTGGACTGCATCCAGCTGCCCCTTGATTACTGACACTGAAAATGATTTAAGGCATGAAGGACAGTGGTTGGGTAAGTGCTCATACTGATGTTATGCTCACCCAGTGAATTAATGGAGGGGGTTTGGATTCAATCTGAGCTGTTAATCCTTTCAATGTCGCAAGAATCAAACACACAATTTTCTATTAAGGTTGGCTGCGGGGTCGAGTGGGCTTGCTCCTCATCAAATTATACATAATTCCCTCTTTCTGAAGTGTCCTGGGACAAGCATTGCTCCCAGGAAGAGCCAAGAGTCATCCCTGCACCACAGAAATGGTGTATTTCTGGTCTTAAAGAAAACATCCTTTTCCCTTAGTGCTCAATTGCAGACTTGGGTAGATAACAGATATGAAGCCGTGTCACAGAAATTTGTTGTCAAAGCCAGTGCCCTGTCTTTATTTTAATTTCAAAAGGCAAAAAAAGCTACTGAATAACACTGTATAAAAAGAAAAGATGTTTCCAGTAATCCTGCATTAAAAACTAACGGACTTCAGTTGTCAAGTTCCCATATAGGCAACAGCAAAAGTCTTTCTAGGAACATATTCAAAGCATTCAGATGCATTTCTTTCAGATTGTCTACTAAATATTATATCTTTTTCTTACATTTTTGCAAATAAAACAACTATTTTTTCTTCACTTAGGTTATCTATAAAATATTACATTACATTATATTATGTGATGTTATATTAATTATATGTTAATTTATAGTTCTAGAATTTTTTTTCTGAATATGAATTCATTTGATCATCCTGTGCAAAGCAGTAAGACCACAGTCTGCTCTGCTAGCCACAGCAAATGATTTCTTTTGCCTGTGCTGAATTTGGTAATCCTTCCTTACTTTTTCATGCCCATCAAGGTACTCCCTTGCTGTAGTTCACTTTATCCCTGACAGATTGAAATTCCATTGGACAAAACCCAAAACTAAACAACCCACCCAACAGCTTCAAGTCAATATATGGATGTGCATCAAGTTTGACATATTACCAATGATTCATTAAGCTGCAGTTAGAAGGACAAATCTGCTCTTTATCCTGTAATCCCTTTAGCTAAAGATCAGACATCTGTCTGTAAAGAGATCATTTATGCAAGCGTGGGGAAGTCTTCCTGGCACCCATCTGGTTAATATGTATTCCCAACTAGATTTCAGTTTTTTTCTGGTGCTTATCTGTTTGCCTTGCAATGTAAAATATCTGGCAATGGCCACTATAAATCATGTGTCTTATTTCACAGCTCTTTCACCTGATTTATTGTGAAAGGCAAAGATGGAGTTAGAGTACCTACAGGCTGAATTTTTACAACAAAGTGCGACCTTGCCTCACCTAAAAAGCAAGTAAACAGTGATCTAAACTAAATATCAAGTATGTGTGAGATTCAGTACCTAGTAACTTGGTTTTGTCCGAAAAATACTTGTGGTCTTTTACCTTTGGTCAACAATTGGTTTTATCCAAAGAACAATAGCTGGCTGCAAGGCCAGTTACAAAGACACTGTGATCAGAGGTTATCGTGGTCTGGTTATTTGTTGTAAAAAGGACATCATCTCCATCATTTTAATTCAAGCCATGCGCTTGACTTTCTGATTAACTAATAATTACAGAATTGAATTTGATTGATTTATTTTTCACCACTTCAGGACTCATGATTTGGATGAGCTTCAGAATTAAAGTGAATTCTTTAAACAATATGTGGATATTTATACACATGTGCATTAAACATTAGCAATATCTGTAGCATAGCTCTGAGCCCTGCTAAGAAATATAGCCAGATCCTTGGAAGATATTATGTCTTTGGAGCTATACCAGTGTACAGCGGTTGTGGGTGGAGGCTAAAGAATCCAGTGAGCTCTGAAATGAATCTGGTAACGATAACACAACTTGTGCTGCAGCAAACCTTATTAAAAATAAACAAACAACCTCCCGGTGCCATCTGAAGCTGGAATGTTTTATCCATCTCAGCAGAGGCCAAAGACTGAATGAACTAAAACCTAATTCATAAATTCAGGCTTTTAAAGTGTAGGCTGTGAAGCACCAGGGTAGAAGAGACAGGGAAACTTCAGCTTGTGAGCAATGACCGGCTGAGCTTCCAGAATCTCCTCTCAGTTTGATAAAACTTTTACATCTGTGAATCAACCATCAGTGGAATTTAATTCACACATGGATGTGGAGGGAAAAAGGCAATTTGGTTGGGTGGTTTTGTTATTTGAACAAAGTAAGACAAAGAGCCATTAGTCCAGAATGTTGAAAGCTTCCCATAAATGACCCTTTCCATTCTTCATCCCAATTTAACTCTGGGCTGAAGCTGTGAAGCTGCACGGGAATGTTTTATAAACTTAGCTGAGAGCATGATGTTGCTTTATATACATATTTATGCAGAACTTCTTGCATAGCGCACTACAATGTCTTAGATACTAGTAATGCATCAGCTATGTAAGCAAATGTGGCAGCAGCTCTGTTAAAAGCTGGCACAAAGTTGATGCTGTCTTTTGGACAAAGGAATGTTGGCCAGGCCATCAGAAGGAGCATTATTCCCCAGCCTATTTCTAAAGGAGTGATGGATTCCCAGCCTCCTCCTGGATGCTGGCAGCACAAGGGAAGGCAGGACCTGGATCATGGATTTCTCAGGAAGCCTACAGTGCAGGCCGCTGCAGAATTTCACCCTGGCTGTAGGCATTCTCACCTTCTGCCTCAACAAAGCTTTAGGTATATGCTTAGTTACATGCATATTATTACATTAGTTATATGGGTATATAACTAGATGCTACCTCATCTAGTTCCTGTCTAACAGTATTTTATAAACACCCCTTAATTTTACCTTTTAAGTACTTTTCAAGCAATAATGACAAGTGTTGAAATGTTTGTGTTCCCATCTGGATGTGTGGACATCTTATGTTTAGTGATGCTGCTAATCCAAAGCTTTCATTTTGTCAGCAGATTTGTAGTTGTGCTCTTGCTTTATAATGGAAAATCTCTGATCTTTTCTCTCCAGGGAAGAAAACCACAAGAGTTATAATTTCCACAGAAGGAAAAACAACTGGCTGAATTAGCAATAATGCCACAAGATGGTGCTGGCCATTTTGTTCACACAGGACCTTGAAACTTTCGAGTTTGTTGCTTAAGAATCTTAGCTTTGTATTTGCTGTGACTAAAGCTCTTCCCAGTTGAAGTTTACTCTGAATCTGTGCTCACTCACTACATGGGGATAACCAAATTGGCTGGCATTTCACCAAGGTTTCTGTCTTACACTCTTAAAACATCATTGGTGATGCTTTACGGTTGTGCATCCCAGATGATTTCATCCCAGGACAGTGAAGCTTTGATCCTATTGTAGAAAAGCCCTGCAGATTAATAGTGTTTCCCAAGATGCTCTGTTGGTCACAGCAACCCGGGATGATGACCTGACATGAAGAGGAAAAAATCATACAAGCAGGAGCTACAAAATTTCATTCAATTCAATAAAAACTCTAGGAAAAAAAAAAGATATCTTGGAAAAGAGATTAACTGCCTCTTCTGGATTATAAAACACTCTTGAGCAAAAAGATCTGGTCATTACATTTTTTTCCACTAATTTCTCTCTAATATTAAATTTTCAGCAGCGTGAGATTTAATGAACCATTTCTGACATTTCCAGGCCATGACTGATAATGCTGTTAACATTTCCTGAAGAAAAGTTCAGGAAAAATACGGAGAACATTGAAACTTTTAGGTCAGATTCTCACTGA
Source organism: Forpus xanthops (assembly GCA_032466535.1). NCBI lineage: Eukaryota > Metazoa > Chordata > Aves > Psittaciformes > Psittacidae > Forpus > Forpus xanthops. Next base: position 35,696 of record JASSUY010039613.1, on the reverse strand, counting down.
GATCAATGGACCTACAAAGATTTATAGCTACTGCAGATTACTCCTTTAAGTATAAAAAGCATTTCATTCATGGTGTTATGAGCATGATGGAGCTTGGATTTGGATCCTGAAAACAAATGCCCTTTATTTTATAATGGGAAGCACCCAAATGTGGAATTCAAATATCCTCAAATCTGGAAGTGTTTATGTTCCCATCTGAGCTTAAGGAGCACATCCTATCTTTAATTTGTGCCTCTATGCTCCACAGGATTTGCAGTCTCCTTTCCCACAGACAATACCTCCTACAGTCTCTTTTTCCAGCTGCTCTGCTGACTTTGTAACCAGTCAACCCAGAACAACACATCAGACAGACTTCTAATATACAGCATCAGCTGCATCTCTCCACTTGTTTATTTTCCTTACTGCTCAAGACGAGGGGATTCAGTGGCAACAAGAGCAATGTGTCCAGCTTCCCTTTGCCTCCAGTTTGGTATGTGGTACTCATCTCCAGTCCTACACCTCTTCTGCTAGCACAGTTTTATACCTCTTCAGTGTAATCGCCAAACTGCATGCCATCCACAAAGGCATATGATGAAAGCAGAAAGGGTGGGACCTACATTTATAGTCAGCATTGCTCCCAGGCCTATGCTAGTGATGCTGTGAAAGAGGAAAGGGTAAAATCTACTTGTCAACATTCACTTAAAATATTGACCTTATTTTCTATATGTAAAATAAGAATGATTTGTATTTATGAATAAAATTGTATATCGTGATCACACTGTGCTTTAATAAGACTACATTATTTTCTCAGATTGAAAGATAGAGAAATTAGGACACAGGAAGTTCAAGAGAATCATAGAAAATGAACTAAGCCAAATGTCACATCTAAATTCCTGTATTTCTAATTGTCTGTTCCTTCCTTTTACAATTTACACACACTACATTATATCAAAATTACTTCGCATTTAAATGACACAATCAACTGAAATATCAGCAGCTGAAATATCAGAGCAGTAATTCTAGGTCTGCTTTTAAATACAACCATCCAAATATTTTGCGATAGCTTCTCATTATTGATTTACTACTGCTTGGTCATTTGCAGCAATTAACGTGACATTTTTGTTTTTAAAAACCTTATTATAATCATCAGTTGGAGTTATTACAACAAATGCCGATAATACAACAGTTTTTAAATGTCATTATGGAAAAAAAAGTATTTTCCTAGGCATTCTGTGCATGTATTGTAGGGCACGAAGCTGCCTTTCTTCCCTTTACCCTTCAGTGAGGCTGACAGTTTTTAGTCAAAAGAATTCTGTGTTTTCCTAAGCACATTTGAGTCTGGAACATTACTTGGATTCTGTGTAATGTCTTCTGTTCCCACTGTTTGATACCTGGAAAATGTGGTGAAATATTCGTACTCCACACCCTACGTGAATGATATTGTAGCCTTCTGACAAGTGTAAATTACAGAATAAAATCTGCATTCAAAGTTGTTCATCGTCCTCTCCCTGTCTGTCGCTGCTGGTATACCTGCTTGGTTTGGGATTTCCTTGCTCTACTGGAGTCTAAGAAGGCCTTTAGGAAAATGAGACTCATGATCTAAAGCTTTGATCCTCTCACTAGTCTCTCCATTACATCACCCTTTCAACAACCTAGCCAAAGTCAATGGGAGGGGAAAAAGACATAGGATTTTGCATTGCAAAATGCTGCCTAATTTATCATGACACTTGTTAGAATGTTGTTGTTATTACTATACTTCCTAAACAGACACGGCTATAAGTAATGAAATGGTGAAGAGCTAACACTTTGAGACTTCCTGCCTTGTCCTTGGGTTGTTTAGAAATACGGAGAAGACATGTTTTTTGTGATTTCCATGGGAATGAGCAAATCAGCCACCATCCTTCTTGCCACGGCCCACACCATCAGGCAAGGGATGGCCAAGAGATGCAAAAAAAGACTTGCATTTAGAGGTTAATTTTCTATTGCCCTCAAACATTTGGGTTGCTTATACCTACACAAAAAGCGTAAAACCCCTGCACATTTTGTGCCTCCTTGACAAATATATACAGGATATAGAGTCATTTCTGCCACTGTGCTTGGTGCTTAGCATGACCTTTACATGGCTGGTTGTCCGGGTGCAGTTGTTAATGCACCTCTCTTGAGTAAAGCAGTCAATGAGTTTGCTCATATGTACCGTTCTGAGGGAGCACACTCTGTACATATTAAGTACAAGATTTGGATCTATAAGGTAACTTTCACAGAACTTTTGGTTAGAAACTGTTCCTAATTATATGGAACTACGGCTGAGGTTATAGAAATTCTGATGTGTGTGTATTAAAGGTGTAAGGGTAATACTTCATACTGCTGGGGGTATATTATTGTTATTTCATATAGTGTACACTGCCATAATACTGACTTACAACTTGGCTTAGCAGGGTGTAATACATGACTTGGAGCAGTCATTGAAACCTCTTTGTGAATACTGTGGCTAATGTAAATAAAGGAAGATCAAAGTAAACTTTGAAGTAGGAATGGAGCCTGACATAGCCTCCATACTACATACTGTAGTTAGTCATAACCCAGAAAACTGGATATATTTAATTTTCAATTTCCTGTCCAAGATACCAGCCTTAAGACTTACCTTTTGATTATTATTGCACATTTTGGTTCTCACTGCTATGAAGTACAAGCTGTGCCGGCAACTTCTTTTACAAGCTTTCCATACAGATAAAGACTATATCTCCTTTCTTGTAGATGCTGTTGATAGCATTTTATCATACAGTAGAACAGTATAGTCTACCAGCTCCACTAGAACATGACAAGTGCTGTCAGTGCCCCCACAAAACCACCATGCAGCAGAGAGCACAGTGAAGGCCCAGGAGAGGGTGTTGAGATGTAAGTGCATCAGTACACTTGGCAGTCTCCTTTCATCCACCTCCATTTCCATCTTTGTGTAGAACCTCTCACACAAGCTACAGTGCTGGAAGCAGTTGTGCCAAGTCCTATTTTCCAGACCTTTCAAATATAATTAGAACAGGCTTATCTCATGGTTACAGCCATATATGTCTGCAGAGGCTCTTGAGGGAAGCAGCAGCTTTCACTCATAACCACACAGGTCTTACCAATTCTCCATCTCAAATGCTGGAGGCTCCATGGTGCTTTTTTCCTGCCTTTTATCCCAAGGGGAAGGTGAATGAGCTTCAGCTGCAAAAAAAATCTGCATCTAATGCAAGCCCACTGCATCTCTTACAGTCTCACACCTAAGGGCCATCAGATTTCCCATTAAAGTGTCTTCTCACTAACGTGCAATGCAGGTAGTCGACCACTGGGCTATATCAATGAGCTAGAGAGAAGGCAGAATCACTCTTGATGAGTTGTGTCTAGCAGAGGCAAGCCGGAGCAAGCAACTCCAAGTCCTAACCTGGATTTCTCCAGAGCCCCTGTGCAATCACATCCTACAGGGTAACGGACATCCTTTATTGCTGCATAATAGGCAAAATGCAAGTGACTTTGATTTATTGCTTGGCAAGCTGTTAATAATGACTTCTGATCGTTATCTGTTCTGCACAGAGTGCTGACTGCACTCCCCTCCTTCGGTGGTGTGAAAGTGGTAGAGATGTCCCTTTCTCTTCATTCTTGGAATCCCTGAAGGACATGGTGCTGGGCATGGCTGCTCTGGACTGAGCCAGGAGACAAACAGTAGCCACTGACTTGCAGCCCTCCTGGCTGCCCTCCCAGCTGAGAGCAGAAGCCACAAGGTAACAGAAGACTCCTTTACATTCTCACCACATCACTTGGCTGCAGCCAGCAAAACAGCTGGAAATCGAGATTCTCATTTTGAATAGCCCTTGAGTGTGATGTGAGGACAATCACCATGAGAAAAGCTATGGGTCTAAGTCATCCCCAGTATGTCGAGCTGTAGCATTTCCAAACAGACCTACCCCCTTGTAGAGATTAAAGTAAAGCCCAGAGTATTTTATTCTAGCTATAATCCTAAATAGCAACAAATCTGGATCCACTGTATAATATTTAATAACTCCTCCCTTGTTTTTTGTCTTCCCTATGTCAAAGAACATCGCAAGCTTTAATAGACAAGCACTCAGAAATAAGGAAATACTCAAATGCTGGCTGTTCTGTTCATGTGGAGGAGCACCTATTCCCTAACATGCCTTGTACCACTAACTGAATGAATTGCATTACATGTTCTCTTCTAGAGAAAGAAACTGTGTCCAACTGAGCAGTGTCAGGGCCTGCACCCAAAACACTGATTGCTAGGTCAGTGTTTTCATTATTACAGGTTCTTGGTGGAAACATAAACCACAAGAGCTCAGAGCTCTCATGGTTTGTACAGCTCAGCAGAATGTAGACTATTCAGTTTTGATGTATTTTATTAACACTGAGCTTTCACTTCATGCAGAGATAGCTTTTGACATTGTTGGCACTTAAGTAGCAATTACAGCTCCTGTTATCCAGTGTATTTGAAAAAATAAAAGAAAAACCTTTTTCAAAGGCATCTCCCTTTGCAGTGTGAGGTGTTTCTGTAGCATCTCTCTGCCTTAAGGGATGTGGTATGATTGGTCATAGGAAACCAGGCTCTGGGGATGCAGCTGTGTTTCCAGAAAGTCTACACACTATAGACATATCTTTTGTGCACTGCCAGTTAGTTGTGGCTGTGGCTATACCCTTAAGGGTTCCCAAAAGATTTTGGAATGTAGGTGTATCTCTGTGCTTTCAGAAAGCTTGTGGCTGTGGATGCCTTTGTCTATAGGACTGAAAAGTTGTGGACTGCTGATATATCAGTATGTGCTGTAATAAAGCCTGTGTGCAGTAAGTGCATCCCTCGCTTCTGCTTAGAGGTCTTCAGGCTATTCCAGAGCCATTTGCCTCCACAGCATTTGGGACACACGATGCTCTATTTGCCCTAGCACATCTACATCGTAATAAAGTTGTAGGTGTGATAAAGCATTTGTGCCAAATTACTCACTCTATTAACATATGCACCATCCCTCTCAGGAGCTCACGATGATTTAAAATTGCTAATTAAGCTTCCTACACCGGAGATGAGTGAGGATTATGATGCCCATTTTACAGATGCATGTTTCCATGTTCCCTGGAAGCCTGGTGGTGTACGTAAAACCCCCATGTACCTATTTTGGGTCCCTAGCTAACTCTTAACCAGATATAATGCTAATCTGGGTAGCAGCTGAACCTAGCACTCAACAGCAAGTAAAAAACTTGAAGTTGAGGGCAAAGGGAGCTTAGCTGGCACCTATACAGCATACATAGCAAATACCACATGCATTCATCCTCCTGCTTTCAGGAACTGTGACTTTTGATTCAAGGACAAGCCCAATAGCTCTTTCTGCAGAGCCTGAACATCTCAACTGACCTAACTACCAATTTCATATGACTTTGATGCACAGTACTATGTGCATTTTCGAAGGAGTGAATTATCCTGCAGGACACTGCGCAAATACATAAAAGGTTGCCATCCAAATCTTCCTATCTGTGCCTGCTGTGTATTTTCCCCTGAACAGCTAATGGGCTCTAAGTAGGCAGTCTAGACAATGCATTCTCTTTTTTTATTTTCTCAGGCTCATGCCAAGACAGTGTGAAAAGATGCTGAACCCAGACAGGTGCATAACAGACTACAATTTTCAGAAGTTTATGGGGATTCCACTTTTTATGGCCACTTATTATGTTCCACATTATTTTGTTCTCTGCATGGAAAGAAATACTGATCATCCCGTTCAGTAGTAACATAAAGCTGACTGTATTTTTCTGCTGAATACTCAAAAAAATTATAGACCCTGGTATGTGTTTAGCCAAGAAATGCATCTGATCATGTGCCCAGATGAAAATCAGGCTCCAAATACCCATCTGGATTCAGAAATGAACTCAGCACCTCAAGCTCATCCCTAATGGAAAGAATGACACATACAAGCGTGACTTCATGGTCATAAGGCCTTGAAAATGTACATCCAAATTGTTTGCAACAATATACATTTGATCAGTTTTTGGAAGCTGTTAAAAATAAAGATCCAAATGACGAAGCAGTGGAGAGTGTCTGCAGGGAAAAGGTGCTTTGTGCCAGTAAGTTGGGAATGTTACCCTTGGCTCACAATTCTGCATTATATTTTGGCCATACACTCAGACTTGAATCATGCAGATCCTGCAAAGATGTAAAAGAAGCAGAAGATGTCACTTGCTTCCTTAGGCTCAACCCCCACATTTTAAAGGCTGTATTGAATGTTACACGCAGCATATGCTTTTCTACCTGTTTTTCTTCCCTTGCAATTCATATAGAAAAGCAGCCCTAGAATTGGGTGAATATTGCATGAAGGTTTTGCATAAACATTCCTGGTTTGAATGTTTAAATGAAGATGCTCCAAGCATAGCTGTTAAGTGTGCCACTGCACTAAACCTGACAAGCTGGAGAAGCCCAGGAGGTGGGTGGTGAAGAAAAAGTGAGCAATGATTTTGGTACTACTCACGGGTGAGTGTGGACTCTACTTCATTTCCACCACCAAAGATCCAGATGAACTCTGCTATCCCACTAGTTAGCTTTTGTTTGAATGGATTTCTACCCATTTTGTATTTCTACTTTGGAAGGGCTCCAGTAAATGAATTTACTGGTGATGGTACCTGACAACAATGGCATTGTAAGGAAATATCGCAAAAAGATTTGTCAGACTTGAGGTTTGTATTGCTGCCTCGAGGATTTACGTTGTAAAGGTATTTCCAAGAGCTACCTTCCTCCTGCAAGACAGCAGTGATACTTCGTGAGCTGTGTGTCGTTAAGGCAGCAAACCTCCCAGTGAGCCCTGGATACTCCTCATTTTGCACAGACGTATTCAACCCAATGGAGGGGACCCTCAGCTCCACCTTCATTTGCTTTAACAAACAAGCCTACTTCTACCTCCCTGAATCTATGGAGGAAAGCTGGCACCAGCCCTAGACATGTTCCAGCTCTCTCCTGAGACTGCTGTGGATGACCTGCCACTTGGGCTGAGGGCCAAGATAAGAGCTAAATGCCAGATCTCAATGATGTTTCCTCAGGCAACAAGCAGTCAGCCCAGATTAAAATGGGTCAGAAGCTTGGGGTGGAACTGGAAGTGGTTTGGGGATTTTTTGACCCACAGAATAGGCAAGATTCTCTAAAAAGGGATAAGGACCTACTATCAGGCAGGAAACTATTCCACCACTATTCCAGTTCACCCAGGGGACATGGTAAGGAATAACAAGGGGAGAGGACTGGAGGGGAAATAGCTTGGAGGATCCTGTGTGTCTTCCAGGCAGGAAACACCACCCGGTGGTGGCTGGAGAAGCTTGGACTCACTCTTCCTCCCCAGACCTGCTGCTCCATCTGTTCTGGCAGTTACCAAGCACTGTCAGTGCCATATCGGTTCTCACAGCTGTGTTGGTGGTGCGTGAATCCTTCTTCTTAGAATATTTGTAATCAGCTACAATTTTGATGTGCTGCCAATGTTTTATGTTTCAGCAGATCCTCCAGGAGTGAGGAAATAGTAAGTTTCCAATAATTTCTATTGTGGCAATACCTGAAGAGAAATTCACAGGAGAAAACCAAGGTACTTTTCTGCACTGATCACTTTCTTCCTGTCACATTTCAAAGCGTGAGGCTAATAATAAAGGTGTTGGAGCTTCCCAGAAGTGGAAGGAACCTTTCATCACGTGTAGTGTTAGCCCAGCAGCACAGATCCCAGGGATCACTGTAAAACTGGCAGGTAAATTTGGCCCGTGTGGATGAAACAGAATAATAGAAGGTGATGAAGGAAACTCAGCTTTAGGTAAACAAAATAAAGATGCAAAGTCCTCAAGTAAAACCCCCTTCTGTGAGAAGGATCATCTCTCACAATGGTGATCTTAATCTCCTCCTCCTGTCTCAGGAGGGTGTCTATGGCAAGACCTGGGGAGCTGCTCTATTTCTGTGACACCCTCCTGCCTGCAGATAAAGTTCCCGGGGAGCTGAGAGTGCATCAGAACTTTATTAGCAATTTTCCATTGCATCATACCAGACAACCACCAACATGAAAACTAACGTTAGCTGAGCTGGTGTGGCACAGGGTTTGTTCTAACTGAAAAGTATGTCTAAACCAATTCCATCAACACTTTTTGTCGTGTATGAGACATGTAATGATTAATGTGGAGAGTCCTCATCAAGAAGGGCCATTCCACGCCCTCATCCACGTATTATCAATTCTCACCTATAGAAAACGTGTCTGGGCAAGACTCAACTATATTTGCTCAGTGAGATGTTTTCTCAGGAAAATAATGAGATTATTCATGCAGAGATTAGGGAGCTTGATTTAACCTCTCCTTTGAAGGACAGACTCTTTAATGACACAATGCTCTCCTGGCAACATCACACAGCTCTATTTTCCATGTTGGACTCATACCTGATCCTCCTGACTCAGGTGTATGGGTTGTACCCACTGCTTTCCATTGGGAAGGATAAGATGTGTAATAACTTCTAAGGACTGCGTAAACCTAACCCTAACCCTAACCCTGGGCTTTTAAAAAATAAATTTAATTGATTATTATTTTTTCCTTAAACTGAATAATTAGACATAATCACCACTGCAGATGCATGGAAACACTTCTTACCAGGAAATAAGCTGTACTTTATAGAAAAGCTTCAGTATTACAGCTGGTTGCTATTCATTTGTTTCTTCTACTCTTCCAACGATACTGATACAGTTCAAGCATTTTCATCTGGACAAAGGTTTCAGTTTTTGATGGCTCGTTCACTGAAGCTGCTATTGTGTGTTTGTAAATTCTGGTTTAGATATGTATAAACATTTGTTTCCTGGATGCATCGGTGAACTCAGCCCAAGCTGTAGCGTGGAGATATTTTCACAATGAGAATGTAGCTATTTTCACATGATGTGATGCTTATTTAGACAATTCCCCTTGTGCTCTTCCCCAGCTCCTCACTCGGGGGCACCTTCACAAACGTTTGCTGCGCAGGTGGTTGATGTCCAAACACAAAAAGCAGGGCAGTAAGCTTTTATTTTAAACCCCATCTAAGGACAGCTGGAATTTTACAGAAGCAAGCGCAGATTTGTTCACTTCCCCCCCTTAATTGACTATAATTTGTCATTTTGTTTGTTTGTTTCTTGAGGATCAAAACTCAAGAACAGCAAAAGAATAAAATGAAGTGTGTTTGGAAGCAGATTGACTGCCAACGAGATAAAACAAAAAAAGGGCTGCAATAAATCAGTGAGTCATCTGGTGTTCACAGGAAAAATGTGGGATGTACAGTAGGAAGGGAAAGTATAGAATGGAAATGGTTGCTGCAGCATGCCCTGTTCTCCTGCCGTGCCTGTGTTACTGGCAGCTGGAGGTTGGACCTTTACCAGCATAGCTGTTCCTATGTAAGAAAGAAGCTGCTTCATGAGTATTTCACAGTAGGAAAGGGAGCAGGAAAGTTCATAGCTTGCATTGAGGGCACCACCAGAAGAAAATGTCAAGGAAGAAAAAATAATACAGATTAGCTCTGGGTATTTTTGTGCATGGCATGGATTGATGGAGAGCAGAAAACCTTTCAGAAAGCCAAGCGAAAGTCATTAGTGACTGTTACAATGGGGACACTGTAGGGCAGGAAGAAAAATGTATTCTTTCTTAATTACACTGTAGACTTTTTCCCGTGGGTTCTCCCTTGGTTGGAGTATTAATGCTTCATACTTAATTAGCTCTTCCCTCCTTCAAAGCAATTTTATGCTATTAATTAATACAGCATTGTTAACCTATTAATCCTGCCAACTGGCTTGAGGTATTGCACAAATGGTTAAAAACAATCAGCAACTGAAACAGAGCCATAATTTATTGAGGATTTTTTAACTTGAAATAGGCTGCTCAGCCCTATAAACACAGTGACTCCTGTCTGTGGGAGATCTGACGCAGAATGCTAAAAGCCATGTAGAAATGCAGGTCCTGAATCCGATATACTATCTCCGGTAAAGCCTTATGTCCTGATCCAAGATGCCTTTTTAAGTCAGACTGAGCTCTCAAGATGTGAAATGCCTCATGGAAATTGAAAGAATTAAGAAGCAAGCGGTGCATCAGAACCCCAGTGATGCTGAATCCCTGCTGTCAGGATTCATTTTGGAGGAAGTTCACATGGATGTGGAGCTACGGCATCGAGGCCACTTAGGCTGGCAGATGCCAAGATGCTTTCAGAATTTTCTAAACCAACCTGCAGAGGTCATTATAAATGGCTTCAGGGAAGATGTGGAGACGGTACAGCAGGAGGAAGAGTTGGTTTTGAGATAAGCAGTAATTTGGTGTTCTACAGAGGGTCATCTGTAAAATACGGAGTACTGGGGTAGTCTAGACAGTGCTTGTATGGGTATACTTATGATAGTACACATTGGCACCTCATGAACTGCTATTTACTCTTTTTAAAAGAAATAGAGAAAGATGAATAAAGTGAATATAAATAAAAAGGAATAGAGGCCATGTGGAGAGCAGAGTGGGGCCAGCACAGAGCTTGGGACTCTGCCACAGAGAGCTCAGAGGAGTTAGCTCAGCAATGAAAAGTGGAATACAAAGTTTTAAGTGCTGTGTTTGCTAATGTAATGGCTGGATGCATGGGCTGGGCACACCAGGGGCAGAGCTCTCCTTTTAAAACAAAGCCCAGGAGAGACAGATAGCTGTGGCCTCTGCATCAGCATGTTTTCATCACACAAAAGAGGAGGCACAGGATCACACTCCTATCCCACTGAATGCTACGTGCCATCTTATAGAAACGTGGGGGAAGGTTCCCTCCTGTTAAGAAGGGACCGATCCTTCACCATCTACTGAAGTTCCCAGATATATTTTACGTATGAGGCAAACCCAGAGTTCTCCCTTTTTAACCCTTCCTTCCTCCCAGGTGAGGATAAACCACAGAAAACTTGGGAGTTACTTGGATGGGTCAGTTCCAGGTGGAGTTTTATTTGGAAGAAAATCACAATTTTGACAGAATACAGGCAGCATTATTTCTTGTAATATTAGGCAATAAACTGTAATGCGTTGCAGCCCAGCTTTAACAGAGAAGCTTCCCAGTCATATTATAAACAGGAACATTAGCAGTTTTATCATCTTGTGCCAGGTAATCATCTTGTTCCATATAATTATTAGCTTTCGCTTCTTGGATGAAGTAATCTTTGCAAATCTGTTCCTATTTAATTAGCCACATTCCCTACTGACTGCCACAGGCATCTCCTGTGCAGGTGTAGTCTTGAAGCTGTAAATTCATTTTCAGAAGTGATTCCAAGAAGGAGCTGCTCAGGCTGGAATCTGCAGCAGAAACCCTCTTTTGCATTGGTCTTCCCGTGTAAGACAAGTTGATCTGTTCCAAGGCTGCGTAACAACCTCAATTCCGAGCAGGCAGCCAACCAAGCAATGAGACCGGGTCAGAGGTAGGTTTTCTTGTTGCTGCTTTGTGCTCAGTGCTTAGAAAGCTTGGTCCTAGCTTCCAATGAAGTTACTCAGAGTTTAGGTATACTAATATATATATTAGGTATATATATATTTAGGTATACTAGGGAATATACAACTATATGTATATAAAACTATATATATATAACTATATATATTTAGGTATATGAATATATATATTAGCATCATCCAAAAGTATGTCCTAATTAACTAATCAAAAGGCAGGACTCCCAATGAATAATGGCCTGAGGATGGGCTTTGTATTCCCGCTGGCTGAGGTGTAAGTCCTGCAATTATACACACATGTTCATATCCTGCCCTTGGTCCATAATGTTCAGCTCCACATCATCCCAAGATTTAATGCCAAAAGGATGTGCATTAAAGCTGACAGCAGCACGTGGCCGCTCCCAGGATTTCAGTCTGTTTCCTGACTGGCTGGGGATATTTTTTAGGGAAAGGATGACAGCAGTTGTGATTGTCATGGAAAAAATTGGCCAGGGAAATGAATAAAAGATAGGGGAAAAAACCTGGGGCTTTTATATTCCACAATCAACTACAAATCAGTCTGTAAGCACCTCTGTCACACTACGAGGTAAGGCAGAATCAAAACAGGGTGATTGTGCTGTAGCCTTTTTGGCTAATGACAAAGAATGAAAGTTTCCAGCCTTCTTTTGTTTCCACAGAGGACACAAAGATGGCACAAGTTTACAACGCCTCCATTAGAAAGCAAAAAAAAGGCATATACTGAGTTCTACCAGTCATGGTAATCCAGTAGCCTCCAGAGTTCAATGAAGTGAGGGGCTTTGAGGGGGAAAAAAGGAAGAGAAATACTCTAATGAGGCCAAACCCCTTGAGGAAATCCTGCTGGTGATGGTGGTCTCCCAGCATCAAACACCTTCTCTAAGAGTTTTCTATTTGTTATTTGTTACCTCGGTACACTGGAGCATCCATATCTTGATTTTAGGAAGAGGAAAAGTTCAATATCTAACTGTCCCACCTGAACTTTAGATGGTATCTGACTTAAAGAAAGTAATTGCCATCTGCTAAGAAATACAAGTAATTTTAAAAAACTAAGGTTGGAACTTCCAAAAGAGCAGATGAAGCATTTGCCTCAGATCACAAACTGCAGAGAACTAGAAAGTACCCATTTTAATTGTTCAGTTTATCTGGTAAGTTTTAAAAAATACATCTCTGTAGTCTTACCTTGGAGTTTCACATGGGGCTTTGGAAGTCAGCTTCCAGCTTCTCTCTCCTGGTGCTGCTTTTATAGGAGCACGTATTTCCTCTGACATTGGTCCAGCTTATTCTCTCCATACTATGTGCTTTGGGTAGTGGCAAACTTAGCTCTACTCTTTTTGTCTCCAGAAGCAGCTGATTTTATCTAGGTGCTGTAAGAAAAGACTTTGAGGATCATCTGGAAGGGAGAGACTGGTAGGTCCAATTCTGCTATGTGTTCACACTTAGAGTGAATAGCCTAAGGTAAAGGGAATCCTCCTCTGCTCCAGAAGGTTTATTCCCCTGGCCCCAGGCCATAGCAGTAAAGAAGTCCTTTGAAATTACACCCCTGTCTACGATAACCTTTGTAAATCCCACATCAGGAAGGGATTTGGCAGAGTTATAGCTGCTGGTGTTGCCATTATTCTTGCTTTGACCCTCATCCAAAGCATGTTTGTATTGCAGAAGACAGAGTGAATTTTCCCTGAATGCCTGTGCACAGCATGGATGGGGAAAACCTGTGAAGGGTCTCTGTCACCTCTTTGCTGTTTCTCCTCCTTGCTGCTGCACCAGGCTCTGGTAAGGGTAAAAGTCAATCTGCTTGTGATAGTATCATAATCATTATTAGTCTTGGATGATATTCCAAAATTACATCAAGATGACTACAATATATAATAAGTCATTAAGAGGATTAAACTGAATTTAAGCTGTTTCTCACTGTCAATATCTATTATCTACGTACTGGTGTCTGAAACTGAGAGGAGTCATTGTCAGTCAGATTTACATTTCCACTGAAGGAATTTCACACAGGCAAATACACCAGCTTCAGGGGGAATGCTCTTGGCTTGAATGAGTCAAAAGGGATGAGAATCAGGCCCCTAATATCTATATATTAACCTCCTGCTTGGCTACCCACCACTGTTCCTTATCCCTGCCATTAAGACATTTATGCCGATGCGATTTCTAGATGTAGTTAAGTGGTGGCTTACTTAAGTGATTTTTTGGGGGGTAATTGATACTGTACTGCTCTGTGCCTGCAGTTGGTGTAACTGAAGGCTCAGCAGGGCCCTATTCTACTCTTTCTATATACTGTCTTTAGTATACACCTAGTAGTGCCTGAGCACTTCAAAAGCACGTATGGGTTCAGCCTCACAGTGGCCATGTGCAATGGATGACATCCCATTTTACAGGGGATTACATATTCACACTGCCAACCTTTAAACTTCTAGTTTGGCCTTAGGCTCCTTATAGAGTTGGTTAAGTTTCCAGCCACTTGAATCAGGTATTCTCAACTATCACAAAGAGATCGAACCCCTGACTTTTAAGCATGGCTTCTGATTAGGGGATATGACATTTCTGTTTGTTTTGTGAGAATCTCAACTTCGATTTACACATGGTAAAAACTGCAGGTCCCATAGACTTCATATGGAATTGGAGGCATTAAAGGCCAGGCCTCCAACTGGACAAACAAAACTGATCACAACAAAAATCATTAAGTCAGCTATGAAACAAGTCCGACAGCTTTCTGCCAAAGGAGGCTTGGCATAACTTGTAGGGGATTGTTCCCCTACATTTTGAGCCCAAATGCCTTAACAACACTACTCTTAATGAGAGAAGTTACTGGAAAGTCTAGAAGCTGTGGGTCAAACCAAAGGGTTTCATATGGGTTTTTTAAGCAATTATGCAAACCTCAGGAGAAGTATATATGGCAGATATGGACAAGTACTTGTCTGTGTGGAAGGTTACTGACTTTTTAAAGAAGGACAAAATCATTTATTGTTTGGTTTCCTCCTACATATATGTCACTTGTTTGTAATGGCAGAGTTATGAATAATCATGTTATTTCTCAGTGTGTAATTGCTGATTTTTTTCTGTGAATGTTCTAGTGGTTGCCCTGTCTCTAAGAAGTGCAGGGTTTTATTGATCCTTATGGAGTTGTTAACTACGTAGCATTGATTTAGTCTTTTACCTTTTTTCTCCTCTTTTTTTCTTTATATTTTAATATTAATGTTAATATTTTCACTTGCTTTCCCAGCAGATCTGCCTGCCTGTTTAACATTCTGTTCTGTCTCGCATGCAGTAAAACATACTTCTTAAATATTGCAAGCTACAAAATGTGCTGCATCATGCAAGTAATGTACCTCACATATATTCACTGCATATACTTCATGCACCAAGCATCAAGCACTGCTGGGAACTTGCACAGTCTAAAAGGATTTTCTTATAATGAAAGAATGAGCAGAAAGTTAAATTTTAAGGCTATGATCTGACCTGTGTACTCAGAATGCAAGGAGGAATGAGCCTTGACTGGCGATGCAGGTGAAAAAACATCAAAAGTGAGAAAGTAAAAGCTATGTGATGTGCTGGGATGAAATGAAGTTGAGGAAATCGTTCTTTTAGTTTTCCGTCCTGTTCTCTTCCAGTTACTTTATTCTTCTAGTTCCTGCATTCTCAGATATTGCTATAAAGAGTGGAAGGATAAAAATAGAATAATGACATTTTCTTAAAAGGCAGAATTATTAATGGAAATCGAAATAACAACATTCCTATTAAGCTGTATGAAGCACCTCTTGACATAAACCAAAAACAAAACCAGTGGGGAATTCTGAAGTTGCTAGCCTCAAATACTTAATATTGTACCAACAAAAGCCTTTTGAAAAGACTTGTACAAATCCTCAGTAAGTGCTGTATCTTAGGTAATGCAGAGTTGGCTAACTGAATGAAAAAAATGCAAACTTTCACATTTGGGGTCAAAGATGTAAAAATCTCCGAAGGATCCTCAAGTTTTCTTGTCAATCTGGTCCAACTTCCTAAATCTCTCCACTTCCCAACCAAGCAGAAAACTACAGGGTTATGAGTCTAGGGACAGAAGATGTCACAAGCACTATATCAGTAGGTTTATTCTCTGTATTATCTGCCTTCAAAGAATTAAGTTTAAACTGAGTTGTCCTTTCTTTCTCCCTTTCCTTCTTTTTGATGTTGAAAAGCAGCCTGAAAAAATTCAACCTCTAAATATTGCCTTGCTTTCTTTTCACCTTACATCATCTGGGTAAGGGACAAGGGCATGTAGTGACAGGATAAGGGGGAAGAGGTTTAAACTGACAGTGGGGAGGTTTAGAGTAGACAGTAGGTGGAAGTTCTTTCCAGTGAGGGTGTTGAGATGCTGCCACAGGGTGCTCAGAGAAACTGTGGCTGCCTCATCCCTGGCAGTGCTCAAGGCCAAGTTGGACAGGGCTTGGAGCAACCTGGTCTAGTGGAAGGTATCCCTGCCCATGTCGCGGGGTTGGAATTGAATGGGCTTCAAGGTACTCTCCAACCCAAATCATCTATGATTCTGATCCAGTTCTGGGTCTCCACTGGTTTTGCGTGAACATTTGTTGGCATCCCTGAAGAATGTGTCTCAATAATTCTAATGCACTGGTTAAAATCACCACGAGGAGGTGAAGGGAAAGACATGCTGAGCACTAGATAGCTTTGTGACAGAGGCTTCCCTCCTCCAGCATGCTAATCCATCTAAAATTCAACCAGTTAAGTGCTTTTTCAAGAGAATAAATGGACGGAAACACAGAGTCATCATTCCCTCACTCCTTGTAAGCTAGCACCACTGACTGAATACTGATGTCATGCAATCATATGGTGTAAGAGTAAGTACAATCAGTCATCTTGTTTATTCTGGGGCTACATCTAGGCCTGAATTGGGGCAGAAAGTTAGAGAGCACATTTTGCGTATACACAAATCACAAAGAATTGAAAAGAAAAAGAATACATCTGTCTTTTCATGTTTGTTTTTTATTTCTATATGACAGGTCATTTTCAGCTATTACTCTGTGAGGGGCACAGTAACCTGTACTGTGTGCTCACCTTCAGATGGATTTGGACATTCTGAAGAAGACTGTGCCGCTTGTGTCTGTCACCACTTGTTGGTGTAACTGTTTAATTAAAAACTGACAAGACCAAGAAGACTGACTATGCAGCTGTCAGTGACTGATTTACAACAAGTTTCTTGAAAGATCTCTATGTATGGGGGTTCTTTGTTATTCAAAGAGCATGCAAGCTGCGGACATGCTCTCAGAATCTGAGAAGGTATTAGTCACTACCAAGCAACAGTATTCATTTGAAGTGCTCAGGAAATTTGGCACGATAGGTCCCATTTTAAAATCTATCCATTTTCTCAGCCTTGGGGGTACAAAGTGAGGTGCAGAGGAGATACCTGACACCATCCCGTTGTCTGACAAATCAGATGACTAGAATTGTTGTTCAAACAAAACATTGGGATGGGCAAATGATTCATAGCACTATCCAGGGAATGATCTATGCGGAGTCTCTGGAATGTGAAGTCAGTCAGTAGTATTTTTAAGAGACTGATATGTTGCTCACCTCTAGCAGTACTGATTATATTTATATATTTGTTTTCATTTCTTCTGTTAAAATTGTCTACATGATATTGTTGGAAGAGGTCAACAACACTTGAAAATGATGTTTTTATGGTACATATTTCTGTGGTGGTTTGCTCAACTTCCTACTTAACCCTCTTCCACTGTATTAAACATCTGGCAAAAGATAATTGCTGCAATAATTTTTGTTCGCATACCTCTGTATGTTTATCAGATTACTTCATCATAATCAGAGTTCATTTTTGCAGAGGAGATTGAAATGTCCGCTTTAGGGAAACTAAAATGGAATTAAGTATTCCTTTGTACTGGTATACTATTGCTTCCAGCTTGAGAATGCAAAGCAGGCCACTGTTGTAGATAAGGTACCATACAACCCAAGTTATGGAATGCAGATGCAGGGGCAGTGAGAATTAAGACCTTGGGCCTACTGTAGGAGAGGAGCTGCTTTGAGACCATCTTAGGAACCTGAACATGCGCATGTCCATGGGACAAGATGAAATCCATCCGCGGGTCCTGAAGGAGCTGGCAGATGAAGTTGCTAAGCCACTGTCCATCATATTTGAAAAATC
>JASSUY010039613.1:0-17997 GCA_032466535.1 Forpus xanthops | reverse complement strand
CTGCCCATGGCAGGGGGATTGGAACTAGATGATCTTGAGGTCCTTTCCAACCCTAACTATTCTATGATTCTATGATTTTATGACATGGTGGTAGAAATCTCATTATCAGCCCACACCACATTCCCTATAACTTATACAGTGGACCTGTATCATGGGTTTTAAGGGAAAGTGTAGTGTACGCAGGTCAGTTGTGATTTTAACAAAACAGCAAAGTTTTGCCTTCTGGATTGGAATAGGAGATGCATGATCACATTGCTTTAAGTCTTCAGAAAACATTGTGCATGTGGATAGCTGTATGTAAGACTACAGAACCTATCATTTCACACAGAGGCAGGGACCAATTTGCTAGAAACATACAAATATTCAATCTGAAGAAATCAGAACTAGTTGCTCTTTTAACAGAAGAGTGGACTATAAAATTGCAGCATGTGGCTAGTGACCGTCACAAGCTGTGAAATGAAATGATAGAGTCCTGCAATGGTGCTAAGGAGCACAGTTGAATGATCTCATGATATTTTACACCATTAAATCAGTTTTCAGAGGTAAAATGAAAACTAACAGAGCAGCAAGCAGATGTGCCATGCAAGGTTTGTAAGGAAGTTACCATCAGGAATGACTTAGCCAAAGAAATCAAATCTTAATGGTCTTGAAGAACTTCCACACTTCGAACCACATCCTCCATACCTCTACATCCTACAACTGTTGCTATAGCTCAGTCACTGCCACCTCTCACCATGCAGCCCGATGATATGTAAGTGTTGGCACTGTGGTTAGGGCTGGGAATTCCCAGGCTAGGCTTAAATTAGGAGCAAGAGGATTTGGGGTCAGCACTTTATATATGACTAGTCTTGGGGACTCCAAGTTGTAATATTATGTGTGAATTTGCTATTATTTGGTATTTCAAAGACGAGTAACTATCAGCACTGTAGCAGCTATGCCATGGTGTGCCTTTTCTGAGAGAGAGGATTTACTGGCCTTGACACAGACCTCTGCAGACCTTCTCAGAAGAACCACCAGAATGCAGACACCTTTAGAGGACACTTTCAAGACAAACAGGAAGTAACAAATACACTGCACTGGCCACTCTACCAAGGCAGAGCTAGAGAGCTCCAGGTGAATTACCCAAGGACACGCTAGAACACCTTTTTCCAAGTGTTGCAGGCAGAGACTCTAAATTTTATGTGGTGATCTATCCACAAAGCACCCAAGGCTGCAGAGCAGGCACAGCCAAACAAACAGAATAAAACCCCTGCAAGCTCCTTTGATCTTGTGTATGCATTGTGATTCTATCAGGAGATTTATGAGAGCAGCCAGCAACACTGCACAAACAACAAGGCTGAAGATTGCACAACAGCCCAGCACACTGGGCCACCATCACAACAAAAGTCCTTGCAAGGGTTTTTCTGATTCCTGTACAAAGAGAACAGGGGGTACAATGGAACTGCTAACCTGACAACTGATTTAATCTATTTACGTGAGCCAACACAGCCCCCCAGCTAATTGCCCCCTCTTTCGGCATATTCCAAAGCATCTCAACTTTGCTACGTGAAGACCTACAGCAAGTGAAAGCAGTTTGGATTACACTTTACTGCCTTGTCTGGACACCTGAGTGTGAACTAAAGATGGGGTACTGTTAAGGAAGTCATGTTGCATTTAGCATGAGGACTGATATTAAGAAAGTATAATTTAAAACCCCTTACTCTTTTTTAACTTTGCCTTAGGCTTTTTGATGCCACAGCTCCCCTGAAGCAGTAAGTAGCGCACACAGACGGGTGGCCAACAAGTATTTCAGAAAGAAAAAGGAGCAGGAGAGGGATCTGTTCCAGCAGCTACTGGACCTAGCCCAACAGAAGGCCTTAACGCACTTCCTGGAGAATCCTCAGAGGACTGAAATGGAGCTCATTGCCCTGAGAAGAGCACTGACACACGCACTGCAGGGGAGGAATGTCATGGATTAACTTCTTTTGCGATCAGTTCTAAGGACTGCATCCCAGAGTACTGTGCTCTGGAGAAGACACACCATTCAGGGGTAACTGGAGGGCCCTCCCATAGCATGCAGTGTGCAGTCCCACTCCCAGAAGATGGATGAGAACAAATGCATTACTTACATTGGTCATTCTTAACCTGGGGTTTGCAGATCTCCAGCATTTTTCCAGTGGAAGTCCTGCTTTGTATTCAATTAACTTACACAACCTCTTTGCTTTGTTAGTTACCTATGTGATTACCAAAAGATCAGTTCACCAGGGGCTTGTTAGTCAATAAACAATGTGCTACTTACATTTTTACATTTACGCTACTTATTGTAAAATAAACTTATTCTGACAGCACTCAGTTGCAAAATTTCATTGCAGTACCACCTATAAACAGCATAATACCATTCCGTGCTCTTAACTTCAAACACAAAGTAAATACAAACACATACTCTTGGTTACATGACATGCCTTCCTTCTTTCCAACTCTTTTCTGGTCTTTAAATGGGAGCGTGCTGCTTCCCTGATCCTGTTTCTCTGATCACATGAGGCAGCTTACCAACATACCGTCTTTGGCTTATATATATATCCAGAGGATCTCTTGACCTTCTGCTCCCCACAGTTTTTCAGCATATTTCTCTTACAATTCTAAATGTGCAAAGACCATAATGTGCTCAGCATGAGAGACTCATGATGCTACATCATATCAGTTTTGACAGAGTTGTTGCTACTGACTTCAGTTATTTCAGAGCATTTTCATAGCATTCTATCAACAGAATTAGACTACTGTTTTCTCCTGTTCAACCAACAGATAAACAGTTTTAGAAAGCAGAGAATTATAAAACAAGGTGTTTCTTCTATGATATGGAGCACTGAACTGACATATGTCAAAATCCTCTAAGAAATTACCATTCTCACTGATGATGTCTTTGCATGAGGGGTGTGAAAAGAACTTAGGTTTGCATAAATTACCCTCTTCAACAAAGAAGGAACCTGTCACTTGGGATATGTGATTTAATTTTGTGTGGTCATCTTATTTTTTATGTTATTATTAATAATCAAAGTGTTTATGTGTCACCTGCTAAAGGTATCTAATAAAGTCTATTTGGCAGTACGGACTTTTTCTAAACTGAAATGCAGGGTAACTAATAAATTCCTTTGCATTGCTATGTCTTATTAAGTGATACAGCCACAAACCTCTCACAAAATCACAAATGCCCATGTAATAACAACCTCCGCAGCTGATCAGTCACTGCAGAACTGGCTTTCTGCAGCCATTAACAGTCCATTGTGGCAACTAAATAGGAGCTCTGTGTCTGTGCATGTTGCTGATGCAGGCATGAGTAGAGCTTTTAGCTCTCCTTTGCAATAGTCGCTCTCATTGGTGACGCCAGGCTAGCATCTGAATCCTGCTGCATCCACCACTGCACCCAGAGTGGTGCTGCACAAAGCAGAGCTGTCGCAGAGAAGTGCTCTGCTGAAATTCTTGTTCAGTTTCTTAATAATCAATACCTAGAGAAGAAGCAGGGACATTAATTTCCAAGCCCCCAGCCCATTCACTTCATGGTGGTCATCCTGTAGGGTACAACCAGAGAAACCACTAAGTGCAGAATGAAGGAGCAGGCCATCACATCAGGAGTTGTCTTCCCACGACACCATTCCATTCAGTCAAACAAACTACATCAACACAGTGGTCAACAAGGAGGCTATTATAAATCACGATGGCTTGGGTATACTTAAGTGGCACATAGTTTAAGGAGGATTAAGCAAAATGACAAGATACAAAATCAAAGTGTGAATGCATAATCATCAGGGAAAATAATGTGACCTTCGTTCTACAGAGGTGATCTCTGCCTTGTGTACTTCCAGAGCAGACTATAAGCCAGCCGTTATCTTGCAAACCATCCTCCCATTAGAAAGAGCCATAGAATCACAGAATGGCTAGGGCTGGAATGTGCGTTAAGATGTAGCCCATGAAAATGTTTCAGGAGCCTTTTGGCTGAGATCCAGCCAAGAGTCAGCCGAGCATCTGTGGGAGTGCTGGGCTTCTCACTGCAAGCATTGTCTTTGGGCTGACAGCATCACAGCAGTGAAAAAGGACATCGAAGAGCCTTGGCAGAACACTCCACATTACTCAATTGGTGCAAAATACTGGTGTAACATATGATGTTTTGGATAACTATCTGAGTTATCACTAAAACTCTCTAAATGTGATGATATTCCTCCACTGCCTGGGGCTCACAGAAACATCTGTTTATCAGATACGAATGGAAGGGGCTGGAACACACTCCAGGATTTCTTCATGCTGTCCTAGTAGAGGCTGCTTTAAGAAAAACAGAAATTAAAAAGGAAATTCCTGAATAAAGGCAAAAGTTCATACCATATATGGCTAGGAATATTTGAGGAAGACATCCTGATTAAAAAAACCACAAGATTATAGCTACACATAAGATTATTGTCAATTTCATCTGATGAACACTTCTGACACATCTCATCTGATGGTGTCCAGTACTCCTCAAGCACTTAAAAGAATTTATGCCGAGACAATTAAAACAAATAGAATCTGTCTTGCGACTCCACTGGGATTTGGAATTTAAGTGCCAGAATGCTATCAGTGTTTTATAACTTTATGCACTTCCTAGTGGTCTTTCTGTCTCTTGGATTTGAAGATCACACCCCTTGAACAGATCACAGGAAATCCAGGCAGGGAAACCTTTATAAATATATAGTAAGGGAAATGGATAGAACCAGTAAAATAAAAGCATAAGATGATATAATTACTGCATGGTCAGAATCAGAGTTCTTTTTTTTTGTAGTTGACCTTTAAATTGCAGGGGGTGACATTCTTACCCCACTGAAACTGGAGGGATTTGTGCCATTGACTTTAAGACAGCTAGGATTTTAACTCATTTAATCAGCTTTGAAAACAAGCCAAAATCCAAAATCTTCCTTGAACTCTCACTAACTGGAACTCCAGTTTCAAACTTCAGAACCCATATTCAGCTCTGTATGTAACAGACTCAAAGCAGAGGCTGTCATCTTGAGAAATAGGTCCATAGGGGAGATAGTCACACTGAGAACTTTGGGGGAAAGAAAACCACAGGCAAAAAAATCTGTTTTTCATGTTGGTCTTGCTAATGCAGCTAACTGTGTTTGAACCAGTGCGCCTTTCTAGCTCCTTCCAATCCAAATGTCGTTTCCCTCTTTTTCTTGAAGGAAAGCATTTGTAGCATGAAAACCTATTGCTAATTTTTTTCCTGTAAATGTCCAGAACTAATCAAGAGATTTTTACTAGTAAAAAGGAAAAGATTTTTTATGATCAGGGTCATGATAAATTGTATGGTATATGGGAGTTCCCGGTGGAGAACTTTGTCATGTCTGAGTCCCATTTAATAGAAGAAAGAAATTCCTTTGTTGGTGACTCGTTACAACTCTGTGTTACAACAGAGGAACTTGGGGTTCAAAGACCACATTTATAATACGATATGTGTGACTATTTGCAAGAGTAATAGCTAATTTTACATAAAGAAAGGGCTGTATTGCTTCATCAGAAGTGCACAATAAAGTAATGACACACAGAGTATGTGCCCACTGGCTGCAAAATCCTTTCTTAGAGGGAATCTGGAAGGACCCTGGTTTCTGGAAGAAATCCCCAAGTGCAATAAATATTAGGCTCAGTAATTTCATAGCCCTCTCTCTGTTTCATCATTTATCTGTCTTCTCATGTCCACATTCATTGAATATTGATCTCAACAGACTTCAAACTCAAATGAAGAGCTGAGAGTAGCAGAATGAGAGGCTACTACAGACAACTGAAGAAAAAATATGCTGCAATCAGAAATTAATAATGGATCTGGGGGCTTGCCCTTCCTCTATTTCCTTCTCCTTTATCCTATACAAGGGACATTTTACATCTCCCTTGAGCAGACATTAACAGCATGGAGAATTTCTACATCAGACTAAACCAATGTGTGGAAAAATAAGTCAGAGCTGGCCTGAAAGGCAGTCAAAGTGGCAGAAGACAGCTGTCCACTGCACAGACTTGTCCATCTTTCTAAGTGACCACCTGCAGAACCGACAGTACAAGGAGCCATCTGAAAGCTGGGGTGCATCCTGGATATGTTTCTGACTGAGAATATTGAGAAATACAGACAACTAGGAAGGAGAATATTTACAGAAGGCTCTTTGATTTGCTGATCAAAGTTAGGAAACCTTGTTATAGACAGGGTCCGACAGCAACATCCTGAAAACATTTGAGAACATATTTCCATTAAATTTATAGCATGTTTCAAGACAGCTATCCACACTCTGCTGCCTATCAGCAGCACGAGAATAGCAATATTCTTTCCCACATGCACAAAAGCAAAGACAACAACTTTCACCTAGTATCAGTTTTTTTAGCAGTCATATGCTTCTGTTTAGTCTTCCTCTGGATTTTATTAAAAATACCGTGGTACAAGTGCTCCACTATGTATTTATTCTGTACTATACATCTTAATAAAGTATTTTGCAAACAGGGAAACACAAGTGAGATTTTAATGGAAGGACAAAGCTATATCCTGGACTGTTTACCTGGATCAAGAAGAAATGTCACGCTGCAATGTGTGTGTGTTACTATGAGATAACACATGCCTTCTGGGAATTAGGAAACACTTTGCCTTGCTAATGCCTACAGCAGACTGATGTGAATTATCTCATGGTAATAAGTAACCAAAATGTCTAATTCCTACAACAAAAAAGCAAGGAGAAAATAAGCAATAACTTCATTGTTATGAAAGATCACATTTCTTCCCACTGACAAAAATGTTAGTAGTTGAAAATGCCTTGGGAATGTATCTGAACTAACTATATGGCTGCACCTAGTGTACCTGTGGTATACAGTTTATTATGCATACAGGTATAAATACATATTGATAGGTACTATTTCCAGATGAGAACAGACACTTGAAAAAAAAGGTTATGCCTATCTGTAATATATTATGCCCATATATTTAACTTTATAACTGTTTTATAACATGAGTTACTCTTTAATTAGAATTTGGAATTGCTCTGAACATGCAGCACTATTGCACCTTCTTCAATGCTGTAAATGTTAATGCTTCAAGAGGAAAATAGAACTTTTTACTACAAGGATTTATGTACAGGTTCATAACTCAGTTTCAGGAATGATATATCTGACAATTTAATTTCGAAAATAATCAAATAGGCATATTTTAAAGGATTATATCAACTGAATTGCTTCTATAAATGCAATTAAGTGGGATTTTTTTCACACTTTTATAAAGAAGCAGCTTAAATTCCAGAGAATTTTGGCCCCCAGATGTCTTGGTTTATAGGTACTCGGTATTGAACCTCCTCCTGACTAGAACGAACTGCAGGATTATAACACATTATGATGCACCTCCCTGCATACTGCAGTTTTGAGCTTATTGTGGATTTATATGCCTGAAATCTGGCATGGACAGGAAGGCACAGGGTGGTCTTATTAGTTTTGTCATCTCAGGGCAAAATTCTACCACTCTCAGCCCCTTGGGTTGTTTAGGAGTTTGCTAGAAGGAAAAAAAAAAAAAAGAAGAAAAAGATAAAAGTATGGGAGGATGTTAATATTTGACTTTAGGATTAGGAGGATTTTATGTTAATTATTGATCTGTGTCCTTTAATGTATATGATGTGTCCCTTGAGACCAACAGGATAACTATAGATTACTAACGACCTTTCCCTAGACTAACATTAAGCAAAATATTAACAACAAAAATTGCATTCCTTTAGCCTTCTTATTGGTAAGAGATCAAAGAACAAATTTGCAGCTCCATAAACATGGGCCTCAAGATCCATTCCTCATAGCAAGGTGCAGGAATCAGCCCCGTTCTTCCATTTGCAGGATCTAGCCTTTGGTGCTGGTTATTATTTGATAAATGACTAACAGAAACATATTGCAGCCAGTGGCTCACTTGTGAACTATGCATTAGGATGATTGCTTAGAATACCAGCTGCCTATAGCTTGGCCTGACTTGTGAGATGGTGAAGAGAAGGATGGGGTGGGATGAGATGATTTGGGACGGGATGGGAAGGGAAGGGACGGGACGGGACGGGATGAGATGGGATGGGATGGGATGAGATGAGATGGGATGGGATGGGGAAGGCTGGGAGAGCTTCTGCTAGGTGATGGTACCAGTAGCTGTGCTAGTAGGAGGTAGGAATCAGCCACTCAGGCTTGAACAACCCATCCTTGCTGTGCCCTCCCTGTCAGCCAGGGATGCCTGCTGCTGCAGGCCTGTCCTAAAGCTTCCCAGTTGCAATGGGATATAACAACTGTCATGAGAAAGGTGCCCAGGTGCCATGGTAAAAGTGGCTATATAAGTACAAGAGATATGATCATATTCTTTTTCTTCTTGTGAAGGAATTCCCATATTCACTGATGGCATTGTTTTAAATCTATATTGAGGGCTCAATCAGTACATTTCTCTAGCCATTCATTAGTGGTTTTCTTACTGCTGGTCACAATAAATGACTCTACAGTAAGTATATGATTGTAAAACATTGGTCAATTTTGTCAGACCATCTTCCCTAAACTGAACAAGCATTTTCTTTGCTTTGTCCCTTGGTATTCCATTCTCACTCTGCTATTTGCTATTCCCATTTAGTGCATAATTTGAGTTTTAGACTGCTCTTCCATTTCTCTTCCACATTTTGGCGTGCTATGTACTGGTAATAATAATAGTAACCAAGATCCATATTCTAAGCTTGTTAACAGCAGAATAAATCTGAAGCTTCTGTGTTGGCTTTACCAGAGGTGTACAGAGCTTGCAAGGACCATGATCTTAACACTGAAGTTGCATATATGCATGGCTTTTAGCACAGATCATCTTGTAACATCAAGGCTTTTTTTTTGTATGAAGCCTCAAACAAACTAGGCTCCCGATCTCTCTCAGAGTATTAAAAAGAATGAGTCTTATAAAGAATAAGTACTTGTAGTTATGTAACTTACACTTGTAATTAGTAACACAATTTCAATAAAAGGGGAACCTATCACCATGCACTGTTTTGATAGCATTACTGTGCATTAACATTTGCTTTGGCCCATAAGATGGGTCACATGGAGAACTGTCTGCATTAACAATGATGACCAGATACACCGGGACAGCCCCAGCAGAGTCAACAAAGAGGAGCTGTCTTACAGCCCCAAGGATTATGGCCTTGGCAGCTCCACCATGAGCCTCAGTGGAAGGCAGATCCAGTCCCTAGTGCGTATTCTCTAGGAGGTAAATAAAATGAATAGCTAACTAGAATGAAAATTAGGGAAAGAAAGAAAACTTACACAAACGTGTTGTTCATTTTCAGTGATTCAAATTTACTGTTTGTGCTGCACCAAAACAAATCTTTGCAATTACATTTTTCTTGGGGGAAGGGAGGTGGTTTTTTTTCTGAACTCCTACACCCTGGTTAAAAGCTTAAAGGAGGCTGAATTGTGCAAGGCTGTGTTGAGACTGATTAGGCAGGAAAGCATGCTGTGACACTCCCATCCGTGTGAAAGAAGAATGGACCAGCTCCTGAAGTCCGTCCTCGCCAGAGCTTGATTTTCCTCCCACTTGCTCATGTCAGCAGCCCTGACGCAGGAGCAGGAGGCACTTCCAGTCCTTACTCAGCAACAACTGCTATGGAAATCAAAGGGAAGGGTGCATGCTCAGCTGCTTTTTATCCATCAAGATTTGAACTACTGAGTTCTGCTTCTAGTACAATCTCAACAAAAACTGGCCAGAAGGCCTTAAGTTTTGACCTGGTAGGTTTTCAATGTACTTCTACAGAGTAAATATTGGCAATAGAGGAACAGTGCCAAAAGTAAGGTTCAAGATCAAATCTAACCTGAAAAGGTTGTATATATATTTCAGTCTTGTAACTGAAATAAACGTCAGTGTTTTCAAAGATAGGCTTGAAAACAGTACTAGACAATGTTTTGGTACTCCAGTGAGATCTTTTGTCCCATGTTTCATTACAGCTATATCAGATCTCTGTAAAAAATTGAACTATTTCTGAAGTAAACTTACAAAACTTATTCTCAGATAGCTTTTTAGTGTTCCTAAAAGGTGCTGGACTTTACAGTCTTTTAGCCATATCTACTTAATTCTATCATCACCACCACCAACATTGCTTAGCTGAGTTTTGCATAGGTTATCCCAGAATAAAGACTGGCATTTTTTAATACCCCTGTAAGTGCTGGCATCCTCACAGAGCATTTTCACTGGCTCTAAACTAGTCGATGAGTTACAGAGAGGAACAACTTTTCCTCCAGCAGCATGAGCGTACCAAGCGTCAGATAGGAACAATCAGCCATGATTAACCCGACAGATTTGAGCAGTGACCTAGAGATCAGAAGCAGCATATCACCTTTCACTGTGAAATATAAACATAATCCATAACCTTTATTCAACAGTGTTGTGTTTCATCCCACTGCAGATACATCATTAACATGCTGTGGGCAAAGATGAAAACACCATGCCTAATATTACGCATTTATATAATGCATAATAATGCTTAGCATACATATAGCACTGTTCATCCTTAAAACACTTCAAAGCATTTAAGCCTAAAAAAAACCTGTGAGGTAGGTAAATATGTTGCTTCTATTTTTATTTTATTTTATTTTTAATACATATTTTTCCACTAAAACTTTTGCGTAAGTTCATCACATCAAGGAACAATAGATCTATGGCCAAATTGTGATCAAATTACTTTGGTGAAACTATTAATTATCTTTGAAGCCAATGGAAAACTTCCAGCAGTATAACCAAAATCAGAGTCTGGATCCTATTCCTACATGCCATAAAGCTGAGCTGTTACTGAATAAATTGATACATCTAAAAATAAACACTTTGGTTTATTTTTAGCTCATTCTGGAAATTGGGTTGACATTGTTTCTTACTTCTCTGGCTAACTTAAAAGGTAAAACTCAACAACATGCTTCTTTTCTTGGTTGCCGTGTTCTACCTGTTTCCAGGCACTCTCACTTCACAAGCTTTTAAAGCACAATGATGTGGCTTTGCGAGGCAATGGTACTGGTGGCGGACTATAGCCCTGTGTGGTCAGTTATCACATCTCAGGGGTGACCAGGTAATCCAGAGTAAGGTTCTCTTTCCTCTCCCTGTGCCTGACTTTGGGTGTTAAGTTTTGTGTAGTCATTTAGTCAATGCAAAGTAAACCCTGCTGCCTATCATTCTCATCCTGCCATTTTATACCCTCTTAGGACTCTTTTAAAGGGAACCTTCAGAATTCATCCTCTTTTAAATCCACCGCTGAAGCTATCTCAGCCAAGGTTATTGCCAGCTCCGCAGCAGTTACAGGAGTTCCAGATGGCCTTTCTTTGCTCCTGATAACCTCAGAGAAGGTGGGAGGGATTTCAGCTTAGTCTTCAATCTGCTGTAAGATGTGGTCGGTTCAACTCACGGCAGTAAGCAGTTGTTAGCCATTTTGCTCTGCACAGAATTTCTTCAAAATTTAATTTCTCTTGTGAGACTAATAAGTTCATTTGAACAGGCCATTGTGGTTTAACTGTTAAGAAGTCCAGGAATGCCTGTGTCAGTTCTTCTGTGCCAACATTTTATTCTATCCTGTCATTTTGTCAATTATCTTTAAGGTTATTCTGCCGGTTCAGTGCAGTCAGCAGAAAACAAAACAGGGAGACTGCTTTTTCTTTTTTTTTTTGGGGTGGTGTTGAGGTGGGGGGAAAGTACCCAACATTCCAGCCATTTTAAGCCTCTAAAGTGGCAGAATGACTCAGTGAAAAATGAAACCCAGTACACGCAACAGGGTATCTTAACCAAATAAGATATTATAAAAATATGAAATAAAAGTTGTCCTAAATAAGTTAAAAAAAATATTCACTCACAGAGACACACACATGCTTTAATGCCACAGTTGGGAGTTCAACTCAAATCTTTCTTTCCTTGGCTACCTTAAAATGTGGGAAAGACTACTAGAACTGACCCTGGAGGATTACATAGGGTCCCTGTGACAGCTAGAAACTTCCCTGAAACAGAATCATATATTGGATTAATGCGTATCAAACCCTGAAATTATTCCTGGATTAAAATCTGTTCTAGCTTGAATAGAAATATGCAATGCTGCTGCATGATAGCTTTGCACCTTTCTGCACCAACAAGCTCTTGTACTACTGGAGAATATACATCTTTGGAAAAAACAGATCCTGCCAGGGACAGCAGCTCCATTTAGTGGAGTTTCTGTTTCCACAGAAACCATACCACTGAAGTCTGCAGAGGGCAGATGTGGAGTGAGAACATCTGTGACCACTTAGGTTAATTGCCTTTCTCAACTCTTCCCCCACTTTTGGGCTCTGATGGCCCTCTGAAGATCAATGGCAGATCATCAGGCATCTTGTTGCAGGCTTTCTGCCATCCTGTCCCATCTCCTGGGGTTATCTAAAGCTGGTTTTAAATCTGTGTCCAGAGAGTCCCAAAGGACTACTTATGTAGAGTCTACTGTCTCCTTTGTCCCTGGCTTCCTCTCTGTTCCCGAACAGACCATTTAGTCTCTCTGCTCCTCAGATCTACAGCTGAGCAACACCTAGGGAAGCTTCCCAACTTCAGAGTCCTAATGAAGTGGTGCATTATGTCTTTTGTGATAGCTCAGATACAGCTGTGATAGGAATCATGTAAGTACCTGCTTTAGATAGCTATTTTACTCTTTAACATGCTTTCATAATGAATAAATATTTTCAGATAAAAGGGATACCAAGATATTGCATTATGTTACAGATATTTCCAACATACTGTTTTCATTGTTATTACTCTGATACATAATTTCATTCTAAGAATGTTAATACTTCCAAAAAAATGAGTATCAAAAAGGATATTGTCAGTGCTGATGCATGAAAATGATTCAAGCCTTGCCTCCTCTGCCAATATACTTAATCTAAACTCAAGCTATAAAAAGGAAAGAAAAAAATGAGTATTTTTAAAAGCAAGTTCGAAACCACTATTGAAAGCCACAACAGTCAAAAAAGACTGCAGCAAATGAAAACTAGGGCTGAAATTCATGAAGCTGCCATTGCCCCAGGTTTTACTGTGGTTCTACCTCAGTGCTATAGTGGCTTGTTAGTTTCCTTTTTGAAACTCTTCAGATGTGGGAAGAAGTTGGCTGTGGCTGTAGAGACTGGGGGCATCAAAAGAAAGATGAGATATCAAAGCTGAAGGAAACAATCAAAACTGGTTATTTTTAGCCATGATTATTAAGAGCCAGTACAGAGACGTTTGGCAATGTAAGACCAATTTATAACACCTTTCTGGTTTTCTTTAGGCCACTAGAGGCATGCCCAGGGACAGAACAAATGTCCTTACTAGCTTCTTCAGACCATTGGCAGCCCATGTTTTAGAGGTGTCTTCTTTCTGACAAACAGATATGCTGATACCATTTTAGAGGCCTTGGCAATGAGAAAGCTCTGTATCTACAGAGTTGTACTATGATTTTACTATCCCCCTCCCAGAGATCCAGGCTGATCAATGACAAATGCTGCCTTTATTGACTGCTTTCATATGAAGTTACATGGACATTCTTACAGCAGGTCTTTATAGTGGCATCGAAGTTACAGAAATCTTCAGTTACCCAGAAAACGTGAAGACAAACTTAACTACATTTAGGACCAGTTTTCAGTCCAGCTCATCTTGAGACAAATTCGGGCCTCTTAAATGTATTGATAACAGTATAAAATAGATGATAACAGTTGTCACAAGAGGTATGTGTTACTATTAAAATAATAAAAAAAAAGCTCATTTCTTTAGAGGTTTAATGTATTTGAGGCAAATAATCCATTATTAATATTTTCACCAAGACTGTACTTCCTAATGATTCTTAGGGCAAAATCAGAATCTTGACTGTAACTAATATATATTTACGAAGTCTATGTAGTCCAAGTATTAAGAGTACATAAGATTTTGTTCTGTGTCCTGCATGAAAATAAATAATTCATGGAGCCCTGCATCTGTACTTTGTAATGACCTCAGGAGTCCTTAATACTACTGCAGTGTTATTACATGCAGCTGCAGGTATACTACTTTTATGTATTTGCCAGGACTTTTGTTTCATTTTCCACAATATAGTATATTCCTTGTGCAATGAAACTCATTAAAGACCGAGATTTTGCTCTATTTTATTCACATTTCAGTGCTCATCTGTTCCTGCATTATTTCTGAACCTCTCACCCTTTCGCTGTTCAGAATTAGATTTGAAAATTGTGGGAAAAGGTTTCATTCAATTTAGTGTCTGAAGTTGTTAATACAGTTGTGCATGAGATTCACTTACTGTTAAGGTGGTGGAACATCCACTCTTCAGAGCTGAAGTTCATGCCAGTCATTAAATTAACTACATACCATCTGAGGAGGGTCCAGAAGGAGCTCTGGATCTGGAAAGCCAACCTTCTGCCAGGCAGGGGAGACTGGGGTTTCTGTGCCTGTGCTCACCTGGCTGAGCTGTCCCCATCTAGCACATCCCAGCAAACAAATAGGAAAGCAGACCTAAGCACCAGACAGCTGGTTTCATGGAGGAAGCACATGGGTTTGGCTTCTACAAGGCACAAAGCAACAAGTATGTTCTGCCTGTGCTGCGGGAAGCTGCAGCTGACTCAGTGCTGGAGCTTCCCTTGGGAGGGACAAGCGCCTACAAAGCTGACTGACACCTTAGCTTCCTCACTAAACAAAGTTGTCTAGTCATAAATAAACATGTCATTTCTGGCAAAAATGCAGAGAATGAGTGCATTTCAGAATAATAATGCTGTATGAGCTCAAGTCTTGTGCTTTGCATCCTCTCTTTCTGCCTCACAACCAGCCAGGAACAAAACAACCAGGCACTTGCCCAGGCTTGAGAAGAGGCCTGTGCAGGTTTCTCAGAGCTCAGATCACAACTACTACCCAGAGCTGACTGTTGACATGAATCTGTCCTTTTCATTTCTGACATGATGAGCCAAGGCTTCCTCTAGTCCCTTAAAACAGGGATCCCAAGCAAAACACTTGTTTCTTTTTTATGTCTTTGGAGAGCAGCTAGGGGACAATGGGACCATCTTTGTGGTCACTTTCTAGTCCATGCAGCTCATCGGTCATTGTCCCTGCATTTTCTCAGGCGAGATGAGAGGCCAATGGTAATAACCAAACACAATTAAACCAAGCTATGAAATGAATGAGTGACCTTATTAGCATGAAAGAAGATCGTAACAGTAACAACCATGGCCAAAACAACTGCAAAACAAATCTTTAGATAACAAGAATTACTAAATTACTCCTCTTTAAATTTCATGATGAACCAACATTTTCCTATGAATTAGTGACCAAAACACATCCATATCTAAGGCAGGAAGTCTTCCTAGGCTTTCCCTTAGTCAGTGGTGACATTAAACACATTTAGAAGACATTTGAATCCCCTCAAACACATGCATGTACACAGATCCATACCACAATGGGCATGCTGTCAGCAGGAGTTTTCACCAAGTAAGGGTTGCAGAGTGAGGCCCCACACAGAGCACTAGACACAGCCTTGGTTTTATTTGGGATAAAAGCGAATGCACTGTGGTGAGCTAAGCAACCAAACTGGGTGAATATCCAGTTTAGAATCATAGAATCAACTAGGTTGAAAAAGACCTTTAAGACGACCAAGTCCTACCATTATCCCAGGACTGCCAAGCCCACCTAAACCATGTCACTGAGGGCAAGCTGATCTCCCCTCAAGATCTCCTCTTACGGCTGCTGCTCATAATGTCCACTCTCACATCCGTCCCTCATCTGCCCCTCACAGTGGCCCACATTGAATAGCTGCCATCCCTATCCCCCATGGCCATCCCTCACATCCCATGGCTGCCCCTCACATCCCTTGGCCACCTCTCTTTTCCCCTCATGATTTTCTCTAATGGCTGCCCTTTCTCTCCCCTCATGATCCCTGCTTGCAGTGGCCCCTCACCCCTCATTGATGCTCCCCTCACGGCCACCCTTCTTTCACAATTTCCCCTCATGTTCACCTCTCCTGTCCCCCCATGATCTTCCCTCATGGATGCCCTTCCTCTCCCCTCACGTTCTCCTCTTACAACTCTTGACAGCCCCTCACCCCTCATGGCCATCCCATCTCCCTCATCATGATCTTCCCTCACGGATGCTCCTCCTTTCCCCGTATGACCATCCCTCGTGGCTGCCCTTCTTCTCCTCTCATGATCTCCTCTTACAACCACCTTTCACCCCTCATGGTCACCTCTTCTCTCCCATCATGGTCTCCCCTCATGGTCACCCCTCTTTTCCCTCACAATCTTCCCTCCTGGCTGCCTGTCCTCTCCCTTCATGATCTTCCCTCATCCCTCAATGTCATATGTCCTCTCCCCATATGGAGACCCTTCTTTCCCCTCATGATCTCCTCTCATGGCCACACGTCGTCTCTCCTCATGGTGGTCAACAAACTTGTTATGGCTGGAGCACAGCTGTTTACCCCGAGTAAACCAAACCTCGGTTATTTGATTTCCAGAAAAATGAAGGCCCCTGAAGTTTCCCTTGCAGTCAGTAACGCCAGCTCTGTGAGGGGAGAGCTGGGGCCTTGCAAGGACTTGGGAGGCTTTGTGCTGAGGACTCACTGAAGCCTCTACCATTCCAGCCACACAAACCATCTACACTCAGAGCAACGCGATGCTGAATGTGTAAAGAGTGAGTCCAGTCACACTGCTTGTACCATGGGTATGTTCTCTGCCTGTGCCTGCACCAGCTACAGGGGAAGAACTGTTTTCCCAAACATCTGGAAAACTCCAGTCAGGGGCACTAACACAGAGATAGCTCAGCCAGAACTAAACACACTCTAGGTGCATTTACCTATAAATATAGGGCATACATACATACTTCCTATAAATATAGGTAATAACAATCTATGCCCTTTCACAAGCACATGCAGTCTGTTGTGCTTTCCATGAGGATGATCTTTCAGAACAATGACTGTGCTCACAACGTTTATGGTGTTTATAGCCTCAGCTACAAAAACCCATTGATATATTGCAATGAAAACTCAGACACATTGGTTTTGTTGCAATTTGGTGCAGGGGAGGTTGTGTTTTTTATTATTACTTTTAGAATTTGGAGGAGGGTTAATGTCATGTAAACACTAGTAACATTTCAAAGACAAAAAAAAATGCCTGTATGGTTCTAATTTTAAGTACATGAGGTCACTGGTTAAGCATTTGAGTACTGTGTGCGGGTTGGACCTAAGCGGGTTGATGCACCGCAGTTTTGCTGATCCCGTTTCAGTTTCAAAGCAGGTAAAGCAGGCTGGCTCAGGCACACCAGTGATTTAGACAGACGCTGACACAGGGGTTTAGGAGCCTCCAGAAAGTCTGTGACCTGTGGACTCGGAGCTGTGCTGGAGGCGAGTACAGCCGCCCCACCGCCCTTTCTAGGGCAGCTCCCTGGGAACGGGAGACCCCGCGGAGAGACCCTCGCCAAGCTGCACCGGACCCCAGCACTCCCATGGGCGCGGACCCGCACTCCTCACGCTGCGGACTCCGCAGGCTCCTGAGCCCCGAGCCCCGCTGCCCTTCTCCCCGGGCACCGTATCGCCCTGTTCTTTCTCCCTCACGCAGTAGCACACCTGCTCCGGCCCGAGCCCGGGCCGTCCGGCGCGGTGCCACCCCTCACGGCTGCCGCGGCCGGAGGGACGGTGGCACCGGCAGAGCCCACTCGCCCGTCCGCGTTTGCCGCGCCCGCCCGCACGGCCCGGCGCTTCCTGCGGCGCGGGGCGGTGGAGCCCGGCCGGCGGGGCGGGGGCAGGGAGGACAAGGGGAGGGGAAAGACGGGACAGGGAGCGTGGGGCAGCGGCGGCAGGAGGAGGAGTCGGTATCGCCGCCGGATGCTGCGAGGAGGTGTCGCGGCCCCCCTGCGCTGCCGGCCGCTCACCTGAGCGGGCAGGAGGAGGAGGAGCCGGCAGCTGAGCTGCGCGAAACCCGGCGGCGGCGAGGCGGGCGGGAGCGCGGAGGGTCGGCCGGGAGGATTGAGACCATGGC
>JASSUY010039612.1:0-12037 GCA_032466535.1 Forpus xanthops | reverse complement strand
CATGCTTAAACTTCATGAGGTTGGCATCAGCCCACCTCACAAGCGTGTCAAGGTCCCTCTGGATGGCATTCCTTCCCCCCAGTGTATCAACTAAACCACAGAGCTTGGTGTCATCAGCAAACTTGCTGAGGGCACACTCAATTGCGCTCTCCATGTCACTGATAAAGATGTTGAACAAGGCTGGTCCTAACACTGTTCCCTGAGAGACACCACTTGTTACTGGTCTCCAGCTGGACTTTTAGCCATTGACCAAAACTTATCACTACAAGCTCATGATTGCAAAGATAAATAAAGTCAGGGATCCTGCTCTTTGGTTACCCTGGTCTTCTACTGTAAGTAAGGTATTATTAAGGGTATTATTAAAGCCTCTCTGTGTTAATTATCAGCAGATGTTGCTTAATGTGACTACATAAATGCTTTTGCATTGAAAATTCTTCTTAGGGAATTGTAAACATGTCATATTAATCTACATTTCATGGAAAGCTTTTGCTCAAAGATCATGAAATGTAGCACAACATTGAATTATTAATTTTTTAATCGTAAATGTAATTTTTTGGATTTTACATTTTCAGACTTTGCACGTAAAATCAGAATTTATTTTCTCACATGGTGTTAAGCATAAGTTCATCAGCAGGGATGGAGTTAGAGAGTGATTTAACATTGTCCAGTGCCTTTTTGCCAAATTTAATACAATAATTGACTCTAACTGAAAGTGGCACTTGAAAATTCAAAGTGCTCTAAATATTGGGTTCAACCACGGCATTTGCAGTTTAAATTTTACATTTATTTTTCATTTAAATGGTCAGTCTCACTTGAACTAAGTATCTCATAGAGGTCTAAGGCTTGCTAAAAATTTGTATTAATGATCCAGGAAAATCCACGACAAGCTTTATTGAAGTTCTCAGGTAAAAAATATCTGAGCCACAATTTTTAAACTTTATTAAGATTAAAGAAATACAGTATCCTCCAAAATTACTGATGAAGTGAAAGATAATTCTTATTTTATATAATACATGTATCAACGCATTTTTTCCAGAGGCTGATGGGCTATGTTTATTGCATACTTCTATGCATTTCACGTTGCTGTTGACAGTTTTACCATTTACCATTATTAGGTTATATTTGTGTATATCTTCCAAAATTAATAGTAAAATATATTAACTCTTGTCCTTCTTTTTCCCTAGTTTTAAATCTGTAGTCATTGATATATAAAATTCCAGTCTTCATTTTCTATGTGCTACTTTTTATTATTTTTAATGTCTGTTTTTTATAGTCCTCAAGCTAGTGCAATCATGTTTCTTAATTACAGATTTTTGAAATATATACTATAATAATTTTTATGAACATTTTTATGTTTATAAAATAAGCTGATTATCTTATAATTTACTTCAATACTTCTAAAAATGCTAGTTTTTAAGCACCAAATATATAAAAATCCTTCTTATTAGACCTGCACATAGCAAATATATTCAAAACAAGAGCACTTGCTACAAAGTAATTTCAGTTCTGTGATAATATTGAATTAATTTTGAAATTCTTTTAAAAGGGTGAAGAAGTTCATAAGCTAGGAGACTGACATGTGCCATAAATGCAAATGAAATCAATTGTATCAAGAGGGTGAACTACATGGCATATTTCACTGAGCATAAATGCTCCTTTCATATCACTTTTTCAATTTCTTATGTAGGTGAATGTAAGAGTTGGTATCAATATTCTCTGAAGTCTTGTTATGTATCGGAATAGTGATCTGTAAACTTTTCAAGGATCATTTGCTTGTCAGATGTGGGTAACTGCTGTTGGTCAATGCCAATAGGTAGCTGAGCCACACACAACTTCTTGCTCACGTGCGTACAGTGGGATGTAGGAGAGAATTGGAAGGGTAAAAGTGAGAAAACTCGTGGGTTGAGATAATGACAGATCAATAGATAAAGAAAAAGCAGCATGCACAAGCAAAGCAAAACAAGGAATTCATTCACCACTTCCTATAATCAGGAAGGTGTTCAGCCATCTCCAGGAAAGAGGGCTCCATCATGATCATGGTTGCATAGGAAGACAAATGCCATCACTCAGAATGTCCCCCCTTATTTCTCCTTCCCTCAGCTTTACTGAGCTTTGCTGAGCATGTTGTTATATGGTAGATGATCTTAAGGTCCTTTCCACCTCTAACCATTCTATGACTATGAATTTCCCTTTGGTCAGCTGGAATAAGCTGTCCAAGCTGTTTCCCCTCCCCTACCAACAACTTGTGCATCCCCAGCCTACTTGCTGAGAAGTGGAAAAGGCCTTGACTCTGTGTAAGCACTGGTCAGCAACAGCTAAGACATCATAAAATTGTAGAATTCTATGTAGAATTAGGGTTGGAAAGGACCTTAAGGTCACCTAGTTCCAAACCCCTGCCATTGGCAGGGACACCTCACACTAAACCATGTCACCCAAGGCTATCTCCAACCTGGCTTTGAATACCACTAGTGATGGAGCATTCACAACTTCCCTGGGCAACCCATTCCAGTGCCTCATCACCGTTACACTAAAGAATTTCTTCCTTATATCCAATCTAAACTTCCCCTGTTTAAGTTTTAACCTGTTACCCCTCGTCCTCTCACTACAGTCCCTCATGAAGAGTCCCTTTCCAGCATCCCTATAGGCCCCCTTCAGATACTGGAAGGCTGCTATGAGGTCTCCACGCAGCGTTCTCTTCTCCAGGCTGAACAGACCCAACTTCTTTGGCCTGTCTTCATATGGGAGGCTTTGATAGGTAGACCACTCAGTAGATAAAGAACTGGTTGGATGGCTGCACGCAAAGAGTTGCGCTCAATGGCTCAATGTCCACCTGGAAAGAAGTAACAAGTGGTGTCCCTCAAGGAACAGTGTTGGGACCAGTGTTATTCAACATCTTTGTCAGTGACATGAAGAGTGTGACTGAGCAAGTTTGCTGATGACACCAGGCTGTGTGGCTCAGTCAGTAAGCTGAAGGGAAGGAATGCCATCCAGAGGGACTTTGACACGCTTGTGAGGTGGGCTGATGCCAACCTCATGAAGTTTAAGCATGAAAAGTGCAAGGTCTTCCACCTGGGTCGGAGCAATCCCAGGCACACATACAAGTTGGACAGAGAAGAGATTCAGAGCAGCCCTGCAGAGATGGACTTGGGAGTGTTGGTTGATGAGAAAATGAACCTGAGTTGGCAGTGTGTGCTCGCAGCCCAGAAAGCCAACTGTATCCTGGGCTGCATCAAAAGGAGCGTGACCAGCAGGTAGAGGGAGGTGATTCTGCCCCTCTACTCTGCTCTCGTGAGACCTCACTTGGAGTATTGCGTGCAGTTCTTGTGTCCTCAACATAAAAAGGACATGGAACTGTTGGAACAGGTCCAGAGGAGGGCCATGAGGATGATCATGGGACTGGAGCACCCCCCTTATGAAGATAGGATGAGTAAGTTGTGTCTATTCAGCCGGGAGAAGAGAAGGCTGCATGGAGACCTCATAGCAGCCTTCCAATAACTGAAGGGGGCCTACAGGGATGCTGGGGAGGGTCTCTTCATGAGGGACTGTTGTGAGAGGACAAGGGGCAACAAACTTAAACGAGGAAAGTTTAGATTGGATCTGAGGAAGAAATTCCTTACTGTTTGGGTGGTGACGCACTGGAATGGGTTGCCCAGGGAAGTTGTGAATGCTCCACCACTGGTGGTGCTCAAGGCTGGGTTGGACATTGCCTTGAGTGGCATGGTTTAATGTGAGGTGTTCCTGCCAATGGCAGGGGGTTTGGAACTAGATGATGCTAAGGTCCTTTCCAACCCTAACTATTCTATGATTCTATAAGGCTGGCTTTGACTATGGCATGTTACAGCTGTTAGTGACTGAAGCAGCTGTTTGTCATCCTTGCCAACAGCCTAAGCTGGCACCTATTTGCTTTAATATGAAGCTGTCTTTGTGATACAAAGTTATCTTCTGTCCACTTTTCTCTTTGACTGCTCACCTGATTGATTTTTACACCGTTGCACTGTTATCTTCTGTGTTCACTGCTGCTCTACCTCCAAATCCATTGAACACTTTGAAGGTTCATCACCTTCTACCAACTGCTCGGACTCCTAGCTTTGCTCAGGTAGCAGGAAAATTTCATGCTTGTGCTACAAGCAATATATTATGAATGCAAATTATCCACATATTTTGTAGCTATGTCAGAATGAATATTGTGTTCTGAGCTCAAAGCTACAGATGTACTTATGGTTGGAGTAGAAAAGGAACCGCTTCCACACAGACTGGATTTTTGAAACTTACTCTTTTGCACAAGAATGTATAAAGACTTTGTTTTAAAAATAGATCCTCATTTATTGTAGAATCGCTAGTAACCAAATCATTAGGATTGTTCTGAGCTATGTATGAAACGATGCTTTTCCAGTTCTTTAAGATACAGGGAAAGATTTTACCCTCAGTGACTGTCTTAACCACAGGATCAGTGACTATTCTACATCTAGGTTAATAATATTTACTCCTTAACCTGTTCTGGCTTGCATGCACTGGTTTGAGAAAGCTTGAGAAAAATAATGACATTGAAATACAAGTCAACATCAACAGATCCTAGTTGGCTTGCAGCAGGATAAAGTGGGAATTTGAAAAGCTGAGGGAGAATATTCAGAATATTATTAATTCAGTTCTCCATCTCAGATGTTTTGTGGCCATTAGCTCTAGCAGTATGCAAATACAAATATGCTGGTACTACAGTAGTTC
Organism: Forpus xanthops; assembly: GCA_032466535.1. Lineage (NCBI taxonomy): Eukaryota > Metazoa > Chordata > Aves > Psittaciformes > Psittacidae > Forpus > Forpus xanthops. The sequence goes on along the minus strand of JASSUY010039612.1, from coordinate 7,315 downwards.
TGAAGATATTTATTCAAAGCACCATTTTATTGCATGTGGCTGCAGCTGTAAAATTTCACTCTGGATTTTTTGTTGCATTTAAGTCTTTCATTTAAAATTGATTACAAGCCATTTCTGAGATGCCAATCAATCCACCTACAGGATTAAAATATGTAATAGCTGTGAAAACAAGAATGCAGGATTACTTTTTTATTATATCAGTAGTTGGCTCTGTAACCTTTTATGACATTATCTTACTTCCTTCCTGAGCTCTCATACTCTCAGTGTTTAGATATGGTCCATTATGATACCAATCTGCAATCTTCTTTCTGAATACTCTAATTTCTTTTCTACAAGAAAGTCTGCATACACATTTTCAAATGGAGCAAGGTGGAAGCACATGAACAAAACGCATTGTCAGACCATATAGTTGAGTACTGTGGCATATATAGCCATCTTCACTCTTTAAAGTAACTTCAGTAGATATTATAGTATTATATCTAAAACTAGCTCAGGATCTGTTATGACAGTAACTGAAATTCCTGTTGAAAATTATCAACAAGACTAGAAGCAACACATCTGTCTTGCGCATTTTCATCTTCCAAAATCAGATCCAGTATGAAATGTGGAGAAGGAAGAGAAGTGGATAAAAGAAGGTGTGGAGGCTATCACCATTAAATGTAATATGTACGTTGTGCCATATTTAATACAACACTTATGACAACTGGAATTATAAGAGACCACAGAATAAAGCAGGAACAAGTGGACAAAAACTGCTTATGACTCAGACATCCTGTAAATAAAAAACGCTAGACAAAGTACTTCATGTCTTCACCTCTAGTTCCTTTCTACTGCATATCTACCTCTTTTGGTTTTGATCTTGACAAGAACAGCCACATGCCACAGCTTTGTATAACAAACAGAACAGAGGTACTGCAGTTTAATCCCACTGCTCTCATTAGTCTTTTTGCTCAGACTTAAAACAAAACCACATGCTTGAATTCTGTCCAAACTGTCTGCTACTATGGCAATAGAAAATTGTCTTGGTAAGAAAACGCTACACTGGAGCTACTAAAATTTCAGTCAAAGTACAGTCTGTAGCAGTATAGATTTTGGAAGACTTCATCCCATGAACTGAGAGCTGTCCAGTACCTCATGTGAGACAATTAATATTCTCAATACTTGCTCAGCTAAAATCTAGAAGAAGATAAGTTTGTCACTTTACAGGAAGCACTTGGTGTCTTTGCATTGTTAGATCTTAGAGCAAGAAACAGCTCGTTTCCTTCTTGTAAAAGCACCTTGCATGTTAAGGATACACAATTATTAATATTGATGACTATAAAACAAAAGCTTAATCCAATTTAGAAAATAGTTTTTTCTTGGTTATGGTTGAGATGGAGCATCTTTGGAAAGTCTGGAACAAGTGGTTGAAGAAATTTAATGAGCCATAAAGTGGAAGGAATTAAATATTTCAATATTTTTTAAAAGGAAGCATTTTCTGATCATTCAGCAGAAAGAACTTTTGGGTTGCATTTGTACTTCAGACTAGACAAACTCAGTTTGTCTACAACATCTAAGATGACCTTTTTTTTTTATTTAAGAAAATATATTGATTTGTACAGTGGCAAAACAAGAACAGACATCTGCCACATATTACTCAAACAACGTAGGACACAGAATTATTATGTCTGCATACAAAATACTAGAAGCAGGCACAAAAATGCTCTGAGTAGAAAGTATGAAATAATGGTAATATATGGTTTACAGGATTGTAAAGTGGAAAATACGTTTTCACATGCATTTAACCTATTGTTTTAAAAGAAAGACAGTTTTACCAAGGCATCAAATACATCATTTAATCTCTTTTAGCCCTTAGTTTCACTGTGTAAATAGAAATAAACCCATACTTCAGACTTTTTAAGTCTTCAGAGGAAGTACTTGTTCTGAATTCTTGAACAGTCTTGAATCAAAAAGAAATGTAAATTCTGGTCTTTGCTAGCATTCCTAGTTTATTTAGACTAAACTAAAAACATTTGCAATCTAACTTTCTAAAGCTGCAGGGTTTGTCAAGCTTCCAGAATTTAACAATGCCTCTCCTGGCTGGCGATACAGATAGATACAAAAAATTTCCTCAAGTGAGCCTTGTGTGTTAGTTCATTTATAGCTTGAAACCTCCAGATGTTGGGGGGAAGCATGAGAGTAGAACTCACATTCTTGCTGACAGCAATGTTAACATTGTTCCAAAAATTCAATATGAGCCTACTTAAGCCAGTCAGATTTTGGCTTTTGACTTGAAGGGACATAGAAATAGAACTGAGGGGAGGCTTTACAAACAGCTCTCAGAGAACAGTGAGATTTTAGATCCTGAATGCTTGGAAGACTACTCACTGTGAAACAGGCATCATCTTTAGGTTCTACTAAATGTTGATAAGTTTATCACAGACTGCCTTTCCCATTCATGGAAGAGTATGTCCACTTACTTGCTGAAACAAATCTTCTAATTTCCTATCTAGCATACTTACCATATGTCAGCATTTTACTGTAGTCTGCCTTCACAGTCCAGTTCTGCCTTCCTCCTAACACTCAATGTGACAGCAATTCTCAGTCCCCATACTTTTTCCCTTTTTCAGCCACTGTCATGGGTTCAGCAGCAGCAGGCATTTTTCTCTTTCTTGGTAGCTGGTGCAGTGCTGTGTTTTTGATTTTGGTCCTGGGAACTGCACTGATAACACGGTTAGTGCTGGTAATATTTTGGTCTGACCAAGGACTTTCTGAGTCTCATATTCTGCCAGGGAGGAGGGGAAGCCGGAAGGAAACAGAGACGGGATATCTGACCCAAACTGACCAAAGAGGTATTCCATGCCACAGTATATCATGCCCAGGATGTAAAAATGGAGAGCAGAGACCCAGGAAGGGTGGGGAGGCACTGTTTGGTTGGGCTGGGTATAGATGGTGAGCGATTGTATTTTTTCCCTTGTATTTGCCTTGTCAGAATTATTATTGGTGGTAGCAGTAGTGGTTTGTGCTATACCTTGATTACTGGATTGTTCTTATCTCAACCTGTAGGAGTTGCATTCTTTCGATTCTCCTTCCCATCCCTCTGGGAGAGGGGGGAAGAAAGAGGGGGTGTGAGAGAGCGACTGCGTGAGTTATAGAGGCTTAAACCATGACAGCCACCTTTGATAAAATGCAAACAGGATTTCTCAACAGTGTCAGTTTATAATTGTGTTCAGAGATTCTGAAACGGTTTCAACCCAGGATTTTTAACATGGTGAGCAACATGTGTCAGAAATAAGCATGAAGAAGCAGGCAACTGCAAGGCAGGCTGATCTTCATTACCATATAAATGCACACAGCTTGATCTTTAGATCCTCGCAGCACATATTTGTAGATGTAAAAATATCATGACTTGGAAGATAATCTTGTCCTGGAAGAACAGTTAGGCTTCAGGTTTTCCTTTTGCTCCTTTTAGGATCCTCCCCAGAAACTTTCTTCCCTCAGAGTGAAGATAGATATTTGAGATTATGATAATTAATCTTTCTTCTGTCAACAGACAGAAAGGTTTCTTCAACGGGAAAAAACGTCATAACACCTTCAGGAATAACTTTGTATTTAAACATCCTCCTCTTCCAGCTCTCTTTCACACCAGTGGCCAGCCTAAACCACAATAGTCCTCAGTCTCCTACTGTCAGATGCATTCTTCGACAAGACTTTGTAACCTCCCTGCATAACAGCTAGTTACGCATGCAGGGAGAAAAGAAAGCTTTTTCTGGTCCAGTTTGAGGAATTTATGAGTAAGCAAGTATCCTTTTTTACCTGTTTTTTTGGCAAGGGGCATATTCGCTTTCTTCAACTTTGTCGCCTAAAACTGTCTGGACTTCTGTCCCGTCTTTCTTCATCCAACACCAAACGTATCTTTGGCATGTCTTTACATTTTGATGCTCAAATTCTTTGTGCCAGGAAATCAATGTGCCCTCTTCCAAGCATTCACAGTAACTGTTCATTAGTTGAAGACCAAATCCATAACAGCAAACGCAAAGGACATTTAACAAAATAATCTTTGACATCAAAATTAGCAGCCATTCATAATTTGGTGAGCTTCCAGAACAAGTAAACTCTAAGATCCCCATTTCATTGAAACTCTACTTCCTTTATTCAAGATGAAGGAGCAGAACACATCTTCTATTTTTATTTTCTTTCTATAACAGCCATCCTTTCCTTCTATTAATTACATTATTGCCCCTATTTATCTACACAAGTTAAACAAGACTAATCTCTGGTACTTGCAAGACATCATCCTGAGGAAATCAGATTTTTTTAAATGTGTTTATCTACAAACACTGTTGTGAGGTAGAAAACTAAGAGTTAACACTGTATTAAATAGGAAATTAAACAATAAAGGATCTACATGAATATATCACCCTCAATGGAACATGGCAAGGAAGGAAATTCATTTAGCTTGTGAATCCAGTTGCCTTATATTTCCTGGTCTTATCTGATATTTTATGTTTGTGATTGAGGTTTTGCAATTTGTGGGGGGAAAAAAAAAGAAAAGAAAAACCAACCACAAGAAAAAACAAGAAAAACAAAACAAAAAAAAATAATCAAACAAGCAAACTTTATCCTATCTGCACTTGCTTGAGTATTAATTAATTATAAAACACTAATAGGCAGAAGGCACTGATTTTTCTTGAAAATCAGACACAAACCCCAATGTTGTAGAGAAAGTGTTACATTATTTATTTTCTGACCTTGAAAAATATTGTATAAGACACATTTTCTTATTCTTTAAATACATATTTTTAATACATTTTGTCCTTCCATGTATTTACATTCTTTCATAAATAAATATGCCTTGAAGTTTCAAGCTACTATTTAGCTTTCCCACAGTGAAACACTAGAAAGAAAGGTTTCAGAGATATGTGCAATACAGACTGGGAAATCCTCTCTGCTTGCTGCTTTGCAAAATTTGCTCTATCAGCAACATGCATTGGAATAATTATGCCAAGGTGTCACCCTGAAGCATGATAAAATCATAATATGGAAATGTACATCCATCACAGGTAACTTGAGTCACTGGTAAGACTGAAATTGATAGCACTGACAAATTTATCACAGTGAGTCATAATGTTAAATACTGAATGTCAGCTGAGTTTTGTTCTGCTAACTTTGTTCAATTTGCTACTTGCTGTTATTTTTTTTACAAATTTCTGTTGTTTTAAGCTTTCTAAGATTCTGCTGAAAACTCTGCTGATGGACTGCATAAAAATCAGAAAACAGAACTGTTTATAACATTACATGGATTGTATAATGAATAACATTAAGAGATGTCCAGATGAAATATTAGAGAGAAAATGTGAGTAGGGCAGGGAGTGGGGAAATTAATGATATTAATACCCACATAAGTATTAAAAAACCCAGATATTCCTATATATAATGTTCTCTGTATTTTTATATTCAGTTTCCAATGCCAAGGCCAGTCTTCAGGAATCCCTGACCCAGGAGATAAGGGAGAAGGTCTGGAGAAAGTAAGTCTTTTCCTTGGCTGGGGAGGACTGGGATAGAGACCACATAGACAAATTTGATATCCACAAGTTCATGAGCTGTGATAGAATGCACCCATGAGCTGGTAAGCATTGTTAGGTCACTCTTAATTATCTTTGAAAGGTCATGGCAGTCAGGAGAGGTGTCTAAGGAGTGGAAGAAAGCAAATGTCACCCCAGTCTTCAAAAAGGGTAAGGAGGACCCTTGAAACTGCAAGCCAGACAGCCTCACTTCCATCCCTGGAAAGGTGATGGAATGGCTCTCCATAGAGGCCATTTCTAAGCACACAGAAGACAAGAAGATGATCAGTAGCAAACAGCATGGATTCACCAAAGGAAAATCATGTTTAACCATCCTGATTGCCTTCTGTGATGGGACAATTGGATTTCTGTACAGATGAGGGGGTGCAGTCATTGTTGTCTACCTGGACTTCAGCAAGGCTTGACACCATATTCCATGACATCCTCAAAGGCAAGCTCAGGAAGCATGGGCTGGACAAGTGGACAGTGAGGAGAATTGACAGCTGGCTGAATGGCAGGTCTCAGAGTTGTGAACAATGGCATAAAGTCTATTTGGAGACAACTAGCAGTGTCCGCTAAGGGTCAATACTGGGTCCATTATTGTTTTACTTATTAAGGACTTGGATGAAATGATAGAGTGCCTCCTCAGAAAATTTGCTGATATAAAACTGGGAGGAGGACTATTGTCACTAAGCAAGATCTAGACAGACTGAAAACATAGACAGAGAAGGAACCTTCTAAAATTCAACAAAGGCAAATATAGGGTCCTGTGCCTGGGGAAGAATAACCACGTGCACCAATGCAGGCTGGGAGCTGACCCACTGGAATGTATCCCTGCAGAGAAGGACATGAGGGCTTGGTGGACAACAAATTGTCCATGAGTCAGCAGCAATGTGCCCTTGTGACCAAGAAGGTCAATGTTATTCTGGGCCACATGAGGAAGAACATTACCAGCATGTCAAAGGAGGTAATTCTCCATCTCTGCTAGCCCTGGTGAGGTCTCACCTGGAGTGCTGCGTCCAGTTTTGGGCTCCCCAGTATGGGAGACATGGAAATGCTGGAGCAGCTCCGGCAAATGACTGCTAGAATGATTAAGGCTCTGGAGCATCTCTCATATGAGGAAAGGCTGAGGGAGCTGGGCATGTTCAGCTTAGAGAAGAGAAAGCTGAAGAGGAATCTGATCAATCTATACAAGTATCTGAAAGGAGAGTGTCAAGAGAATGGGGCCAGACCATTTTCAATGATGCCAGATGATAGGACAAGAGGCAATGGGCATAAAGTAAAACACAGGAAGTTTCACCTGAACATGACAAAGAACTACTTTACTGGGAGAGTGACTGAACATTAGAAAAGGTTGCCCAGCATTGTTGTGGAATCTTCTTTCCTGGAGATATTCAAGAGCTATCTGGGCACCATTCTGAGTAACAAGCTTTAGGTAACCCTCTTGATCAGGACACTTGGAGTAGATGATCACTGGTGCTCCTTTCCAACCTCAACCATGCTGCAATTCTGCTATTTTCAGATAGCTACATATATAGCTGTGTCGTGGTTTAAGGCCCTCAAACTCACATAGTTGCTCTTTCACTCACTCCCCCCTTTTTCTTCCCCAGTCCCAGGGGGATGAGGAGGAGAATCAAAAGAATGCAACTCCCACAGGTTGAGACAAGAACAGTTTCGTAACTAAAGTATAACATGAATCACTACTGCTACCACCAGTAATAATAATGACAAGGCAAATACAAGGAAAGAATACAAGAGCTCACCAACTAATT